>RXID01015732.1:0-174304 GCA_005019695.1 Trichopus zeylanicus subsp. travancoricus | reverse complement strand
TTTTATCATTTTTAAAATAAACTTTTATAAAAAAGACATTAAAGGTTTTAAAAATTAAAATTTCAAATTACAAGTTTAATATTTGTACATTTGCAAATAGACCCCTTGAATATTTTTTTTATAAATAAGTATAAAATTTATTATTTTTTAACTAAAATTTCACAAAAAAGAAATTAAAATTTTTAAAATTTAAAATTTAAAATTACAAGTTTTTTATTTATACATTTACAAATATACCCCTTGAATATTTGAATATATAAATAAGTCAAAACTTTATCATTTTTAAAATAAAATTTTACAAAAAAGATATTAAAAGTTTTAAAACTTAGAATTTCAAATTACAAGTTTAATATTTGTACATTTACAAATATATCCGTTAAATATTTTTATTCATAAATTAAAAGGTCCAAAAATTTTATTAGTTTTAAATAAAATTTTTACAAAAAAAGACCATTGAATGTTTTAACAAACTTAAACGTTTAAATTATAAGTCATAAAGTTTAATATTTGTACATTTATATATATATTAAAGTATAAATAAGACCAAAATTTATCATTTTTTAAATAAAATTTTACGAAAAAAGACATTGAATGTTTTAAAACTTAAAATTTTAAATTATAAGTTTAATATTTGTACATGTACATTGTAAAAAAATTTAAACTTTTAATGTCCTCTTTGTAAAATTTTTTTAAAAAAATATTAGAAATTAAACTTATTTATAAATAAAAATATTCAATGGGTCTATTTATAAATGTACAAATATATAAATTATAATTTAAAATTAAATTGAGGGTTTATTTGTAAATATTTGAGAGAAAAAATGGTGGGTGAGAAGTTAAGAGTTTTAAGATGTTTAGTTGTAAAATTATAGAAGGTAAAAGTAAAATTTTTGAAAAAAAATTTGATTAAATAACAATCAGGGAGTTGTAAGTAATAAATTTCAAAAAGAGGGAGGATGTAGGTAAATACTGAAATCGTAGGGATTTTTGATAAATAAGGTAAATTTTAGGGGATTGTAAGCAAAAAGCCCATTTATTTATTTCAAAAATAATATTTTTTATTTTGAGTTGGAAAGATACCTCAATCTGATAATTATTTTTTTAATTTAATATTAATGATACATCAAATTAAATTGATCAAGTTAAAATATCAATCAAAATTGAACTCATGACCTGAGTTGTAAATCGATACATTCGAAGTAAAAAATTACCTTGACACAGAACAGTGAAAAGCTTTCAATACCAAATTATGAGAAATTCGGCACTATCGAATGATAATAAACTCTTTTTTGAACTAGCAAGTCTAAAAGGAAATAACATTGAGATTTTACTATATTCGAATACCTCGAAGCACATATGATGAAGACTAGATAACTATGAGATTTGATCCATATCAATTTCTGAAAGTAAATTCTAAAAAATTTGGAATTTATAACTATCTGTTACAAGTAATACTGCGAGATTGTAGTTCCAATATCACAGAATTCGTATACGCTCCACACCCTATATAGTATTCGAAGAGATAAAAATTAATGCTTTATTTCTCTTCTTCAGTATATTCCAAGTGCTCTTTATTGATTTGAGTGTTGAAGCGATCATCGTCAAAGAGTTTCTAACGATTTTTTAATGATTTGTTTATTATAGATTTACGAGAAAATGGCTTAGCAGATCGATTTCAATGAGCGTTTCGAACCAAAATCAATGATAAATCGAGTTCTATCAACAAATATAATTGTCTTTGAATTCAATCCATCTTGTTGCTGCAACCTGTCTGCTCAGATTCTGTTCTTCTCTAGCCTTTAACTCCAAGCTCTTCTTTAATCCCTCAGGTTTATTTGTGTCATGTGGATGTTTCAAGTTTTTATACAAGTGCATTATGTTAAGTCTAGTGTTTGCAAATTTTCTTATGCATAGATTGTGAATTTAAATATTGCCTTTTGATAAAAGATTCACAAAAAAAATGTATAAAATAAATTTATAGATTTAAAGTTTGAAAAATTAAAAAATAAAAATCAAAGTTTTTCTTTATAAATTTAGTAAATTTATTTTGAGTTTTTAGCGTTTTTTGATAGATAATAATCGAAGAGAAGGAGAAGATCGAAAATAAAGTAAAAAACCGCTATCTGGGCTCTCAAAACTACTCCAAATGGAGCTTGAAGAGGAAAGAAGAAGATGCCACAAGAGAGAAAAAATAAATAACAAATTCTCTCACACGACCCGAAATTTAGATTTTCATAAATTACCCTTTGAATAGCTTATAATTATAATCAAGTCTAAATTTCCATAAATTTAACCACTTAATAATTAGTCAAAATAAATCAGATATAAATTTATTTTTTGATTGAATTCAAGCCTAAAAAAATTTACTAATTTAAATAGACCATCTGAAAAATGGCATCATAAGTTGAATATAAAAATAAACATGTCAACTCCTCACAATATATTCATAAAAAATTTGACATCATGTATATCATCATTCATTACCAAAATATTTAAATAGATAGTCAAATTTAAATCACTTACTATATTTTTAAATTATTTGATCTAAATTACACAATCAAATTTATTAAAACATAAAATTAATAAATAATTTATGATGTCACAAACCTAACATAAAATGACTCTTTTAATTTTAATTTAAATATGTTTGCATTCTATAACCAAGTTTCATGTATGTAATGAAGTGCCTCTGCCCCTAGTGGAAAATTGGCTAAATTGAGCTCAGAATTACATATTGTGCAAATATAATAGCATCTTTCATGTGGTGCCCTATTAATAAATTTTGAGATGATGGTTCACTTGTTGTGGTACTATTTTTAGACATTTGGACACTGCTTCTAGAGATGTTCTCCAATAAATTATATGCTTCTATTTAGAGAGGGTTTCATCGTTGCTGATTAAGGAAAATAATACTATGAATGGCAAAAGAAATAGCAAGATCAAAATTTAGAACATGTGGAAGTTTAATATTTATCAGGTTCAAATTTTGATTTACTAGAAAGCATGAAATGCTTCTCATGTTCCATCGGACATTTTTCCAAGCACAAGGTATCATAGATTGCAATCAGTTGTTACAAGTCAGCAAAACAAATTTATTTGACAATAGAATATAGGTAGAGTGCTGCTCATTTGTGTTAGTAACAGAGAACCAACTATAAGGTGTGTGATTCTTTTCTCACAACGAGTACATAGATAAGGATGGCATGTAGGAAGACACAACAAGCTAATGTATTTCATGCAAACATAGATCAGCATGCTTCCCAAATTCTACAAGCATTGGCCATTCCTATATAAAAAAAAGAGAAGATAGAGAAGAGAGTTCATCACTCATCAACAATTTTGGCTTCCTGCTTTGTTCACAAAGCATGCTTATGGCAATCTTTCAATTCCTTTTCTAGCTTATGGTAATTCTTTTTCTTTTCCCCAGTTCACTTGAGACAGAATCGCTCTTCTTCCATAAGGATTTCATGATCCTTTTTTTGGCTCTGGTAGCATTGTGATTCAATATTTGCTAAGCTTCTCAACAAGCCACTCTCTTTCCTTTTAATCTAGATAACAAATAGGAGTCTTTATTTAACCTAGTCAACAAATTCTATGGATGAAAATGTTAATATTCTTTTTTTCACGAATAAATGCTCAAATTTAGGAGACACTCAAAAATCAACTTTGAAATAATAAAACAATGAAGATGAATATATAATCGTGAAAATAAACAATTCGCATAATATTAATTGTCAAGAACATAAGACGGAACCCACCTTCTCAGGATTGCACCTAATCCTCATTTCTGGATTTGCAGATTTCATCTTCTTTTTCGCCTTCAACCGTACAATTTGAGTTGATTTACTTTTGCTTTTCTCAACAATTTCTTGTTCTTTGATGTTTTCTTTCCTTTTTCTTGAACTCCTGATTTGGCACTTGGCTTGCAAATGGAAAATTTGGGCACGCCATCATGTGTATTAAGAGTAACTAATGAATTACTTGTAAATCGAATGAAATTCCGTCTTCCCAAGACATAAGAAGCACTGTGAACTGTCTCTTTCAGCCATCATAGATGATACTATACTGCAGGAACAAGAAATAGCCAGCAAGCCCCGCACAGAAAAATTGGCAATACACTGGCTACCAGGCCCCAAACTCCACTGTGGCACAGAGCGATAGTCCCTGCTAAATTCCCTGGAAGCTTTCCTGCTAGACCAAATTGCTTGTCAATCAGAATTGCTCCTATATATGAAAATGTCTTATGATTAACAATACCCTAAATACAGATTCATTAACTAAGAAAGCATGACAATAGTTAAATATCACTTCTGATGCATTTTCTCCCAAAAACACTGTTTAACTTTCATAAATAATAGAAAAGAGGAACGACCAAAGAGATTAAATTCCAAAAATGAGCAAAAATTATGCATCTTAAACATGAAATTGAGGGGAATGGACTCAACTGAGGAGCAGAGAGGAAGGCATGGAGATATCGAACTGTAAGGGTCCGAGAAGGTGAAGCAGGTGAGGCCATGGGCGGCGGGGGAGGAGGCGGATAGCGGTGTGCACTATTTGGTTAAAATCGAATTAACCGATCCAATCGAAATCGAATAATCGATTCGATTCGGGTTATTCGATTTTTGGTTCGGTCCGATTTTGAAAATCGAAATTTTTGTAATTTAGTTTCGATCTCGGTTATTGAATTTGAAAAACCGTAAAAATCGAACCGAACCAAATTATATATATATCACTGGACAACTGATTTCGGTTTTGGGCTAATCGGTTCAAACACAACTATATATTTATTGCTATCAGAACAATCGGTTCGCTGCTCTCGCCTCTCATTTTAGCCCTACGTCCCCTCTCAAATCCGAAAACCCACGCTTCCAGTCCCCATTTCTTGATCTCCTTCTCCAAATCCTCTCCTCCCTTCTCCTCTCGATCCATGTTTGTAGCATCTCAACTCTCCGATCGAGTCCTGGATCTCTCAGCGATGCCGACCCCCCGCCGATCAAGCTCCTCCGGTCCTCACTAACCACCAAACTAGGGTTTCCACGTCGTGGCCCTAGGTCACTCACCTGCGGGAGAGGATGGTCCGTCAGAGGAGGAGGAGAAGGCGGGGAGACCATCGTCGGATTCCCCGAGGAAGCTGGAGCGGGCGAGGAGGGATTCTTGAGAGGAGTTGATTTTCAAGGTTGACTCATCGATTTCAGCAAAGAAATCCGCCACCGGGTCGTGTTCTTCAGCTCTTTCAGCAGTATCTCTGCATCCCCACTACCCACCCGGACCCCGACTACTCCACCGTCTCCTTCCTCTCCTCCCTCGCCCACTCCATCGGCCTCCAGGTTCGCTTGGGCTTGGGCTTGGGCTTGGGAGCCCTCCGAGGCTGCAGAGTGTGGAAACTCCTGCTCTGCAGGAGGATCAGGCTCTTCTCCACTTTTTCTTGATGGTGGGCATCCTATCTCTCGCTCCCAACCATGTCTGGTCTCCCGAAAACGCATCCACACCAAAAAATCTCGGGAAAGAGTATCAGATGGTACAAAGGAGTATGACTCAAAAGGTGTAGAGGAAGGAGAAACTTCAAAGTGGTTGAGGATTATGTTAATGAAGGATCCATACTCTAAAGCACTCTTGGAATGAGAAATGGTGTACTCCATATGCAAGATTCCTTCCTCTCCTCCCTCGCCCGCCCCATCGGCCTCCAGGTTCGCTTGGGCTTGGGCTTGGGCTCGGGCTTTGTAAAAAAATTTGGTTGCAATTCGATTATAATCGAACCGAATCGAAATATCCGAACCGAAATATTTCGGTTCGGTTCGGATTCGATTTTTATATTACTCGGTTCGGTTCAGTCTTGGATTTTAAAAATTCGGAAATTTTGGTTCGGTTTATTCGATTCGGTTCGGTTCGGTTTTAACCGAATGCACAGCCCTAGAGGCGGTGATGCGGTTCGGATTCTCTACCTCTCTCAGCCCGTTTTGCTTATAGTCGCTGGACCAAACCCATTAAGTGGAACCGGATGCAAGGGGCTCGATTTTTTTCCGGTCTGATCTACTCTCTTTTTGTTGGATTTCTTGAACACAAACATGCCTTTTGGATATCTTGATTTGTGAGAGGGTTAAATCTTGTCTACAACTGAGAAAAAGAATCGACAAGATACAAGAAAAAAAAAAGAACATTACTTACTATTTAGACAATAAAATGAGAATTATTATTCTAACTCTTCATTTTACAACATTCTCACGTCCTTCATCTCCCTGTCTGAAGCCTCCACAATATGTTTAATGATGTTCTCTTCTTCCAAACTCAACTGTTCCATTGCCTCCTCCAACTGTAACACCAATTCTGGATCAAACACAACTTCCTTGTTCTCCAAGCTGCTGTTCTCCGGCCAAGGAGCCACTGTGAAATTCCCGAACTTCGGCGTAACATAAGAACCAGGAGAGAACACTTGGCCTCCTTTCAAGAGCCAGTCTCTTAGACTGCAATCCCTTGAGAACTCAAATGTTCGTACTCTTAGTTGTCCCAGCTCCTTCGCCATTTCCTTCCTTCTCCACCCCTTTTCCCTGCTAGTTGTTGCTTCTTTGCTAACACTTCCCGTCTCCGAATCTGCAGCGTGGACACTGCCATCTACGTTGTTTTCGGACACTTCCTTTCCCGATTCGTTTGATCGAATTTTCGCTACCATTTCATCAAACTCCTCTACAGTACGAAATCTTTTACTGCAGGATTCACCTTTGTTTAGTGTCTGTTGATATTGGCAGACGCGGTCTCCTTCTTTTTTCTCTTTTTCCTCTTCTTCTTCTTTATCGTCGTCTAGGCCTTCCAACAACTCCCATGAGTTGATTGTTTCGATGCTCGCTGCATCTTTAGACCGATTTGGCTCATCTTCGGACTCTGAAGCTTTGATGCACAAGGTGTTTGATGAATGGTTTGCGTCGGCGGCTGAAGAATCCGGCTTTAGCTTTCTGGCCACAGTGTTTGCACTGCAGAGAAGAGCAAGGAACTGGTTGCCGCTGGAATTCGAAGCTAGCAGTTCTTCGAGGCTTTTCGCTTGCCGCCGGAAGCTATGTCCTAGCTCTCCACGGAAGCTGCTCGATTTCGTCAGAATCTTCGATGATGCACAGCCCATCTCCAGCGATCAATCTGCGAAAATTTTGCATACTTTTAGCATCATAACAGACAGATAACAAAAACAAACTTCTAAAGACCACTGAACGGTACAAACTAAAGAAAAGATGAGTCAAACTTCAGAGAAATTTGAAGGCCATGTATTGTTGCAGGTTTTCTGATCAAAGTCACTATTTCAAGAGAAAGATTTCTTGATTAATTGCATCAAATGATCGATGCAGATACACTAAACGGAGGAATTTGTAGCTGAATATGGATGGATATTTAATGGAAAACGAGAGTTAAAATGGATAAAATAAATTGAAATGCAGAGAATTTTGGTTGCATACCTAATGGATAGAAATCATCAAAATGCTCTGAACTTGACCAAAGCCATTCTTCAAAAGCAACCTTTCCATCCCTTCGAGAGTCCAATATTTTGAACAGAGGCTATTATATTGTATAGGAATTTTGCACATACACGCCTGAACATATTTGTAGGGGGTTTATCAGAAAAAAACCTAAATTCATTTAGCGAATCACAAACTCCGTACATGATTAGCTTTCTGGAGATGCAAAAATTCCAAGCACATGCAGTCAATAGGTTGAATCTAACGCACATGATTTTTTTTTTTGTTTGTCCAATCTCTTTCATGGTTGGCCATTCACCAACCGCGTTTGGACTTTGAACAATATTTGGATAAAATTACAATTTTACTCCTGTTTATTATTCTGCTATTTATAATGTTTTATGTAGTGTATTCATAATATCTGTGGTGTTGTGTCATCAGATGATATGAAGCATTCGAGTTCGAAAGTTTTTATCTGAGAATAACAAGAAAATAAAATTTAAATATATAATTTTCCGCATATAAAAAACGAATATAATTACTAACTCGAAGGCAAAGTGGGTATTTCGCGTTAGAGTCGGCCGAAAAGTTCTGTCGGTCGTGTGAGACCGGATTTCACCGTCCAGATGAAGTTTGACGTCTGTGATCAATCTCGTAGTGGCTGACATCACGCCGATAGAATGCCGCCAGGGCCGCCAGGGAATTCTCTTTTCATGGGATGGGCCTACGGCGTTTTTCGTCTACATCCCTAGAAAACAAAGAATTACACATTTAATTCATAAAAGGGGTAATTACGCACACCCCTGTAATTAAGGCTAATTACTTATACCCTTCTAATTAGGGCTAATTACGGAGCTAATTACGTACACCCCCCTTACCCACACCACTTTCCTTTTTAAAATATTTACCTACACTCCTTGATTATTATTTAATCAAAATTTTCTTTAAAACTTCTAATTTTACCCTCGTAATTTTCACAATTAAATCCCTAAAAACTTATTTTCTCACTCTCATACTTTTTTCCAAACCATTTACAAATAAACTCTTGAAATATTTTTATTTATAAAAAAATCTAACTATTTATAAACCAAGGCACCGGCGCACCGGCGCAAACACAGGCAGGCGAGGATGCGGACACAGCTGACGAGGAGTCTATTTGTAAAATTTAATTTCAAAATAAATAAAATTTGAACTTATTTATAAATAAAAATATTCAAGGGGTCTAATTTTAAATGTATAAATATTAAACTTATAATTTTAAATTTTAAGTTTTAAAACCTTAAATGTCTTTTTTATAAAATTTAATTTAAAACATGATAAAAAATTTAGACTTATTTATAAATAAAAATATTTAATGGGTCCATTTGTAAATATACAACATGAAAGTTATAATTTTAAATTTAAAGTTTTCAAACCTTCAATGACTTATTTGTAAAATTTAGTTTTAAAATATATAAAATTTGGACTTATTTATAAATAAAAATATTCAAGGGGTCTATTTTTAAATATACAATGTTAAATGTAATTTTAAATTTTTAAGTTTGAAAACCTTTAATGTCTTTTTTGTAAAATTTTATTTAAATATGATAAAAAATTTAGACTTATTTATAAATAAAAATATTCAAGGGATTTATTTGAAAATGTACAAACATGAAACTTGTAATTTTAAATTTTAAGTTTTAAAACCTTCAATGTCTTTTTTGTAAAATTTAATTTTAAAAATGATTAAAATTTAGGACTTATTATAAATAAAAATATTCAAGGGGTCTATTTATTAATATACAAATATGAAACTTGTAATTTCAAATTTTAAGTTTTAAAATCTTCAATTGGCTTCTTGTAAAAATTGTATTTAAAAAATAATAAAATTTGGACTTATTTATAATAAAATGTTTCAAGGGGTCGATTTATAAATGTACAAATATTAAACTTGTATTTGAAATTTTCAGTTTAAACCTTCCATGTCTTTTTTTAAATTTTTTAAATTTGAAAATTTTTTAAATCTTTTTGTTAAATGTTACAAATCACAAAAATCTCAAAATTTTAATTTTTAAAACATCAATATTGTGAAATTTTATTAAAAATAATAAACGTTGGGCTTATTTATAAATAAAAAAATTTGAGGGGTCTATTTGTAAATATAGAAAATATTGAACTTGTATTTTAAAAATTTTAAATTTTAATACTTTCAACTCTTTTTTGTTAATTTTTTTTAGACTTATAAATTTTCGACTTATTTATCAATAAAAAAATTAAGGGACTTATTTGTAAATTCCACAAATATAATATTTTGTAATTAAATTTCTTATGTAGGGTTTATTTGTAAAATATTTGAAATATTTAAGGTCCTTTTTATAAATTTTCATATAAAAATATTAACATTTGGATTTTTTGTAAATAAACAAATTCAAGGTGCTTATTTGTAAATATACAAATATTAGGATTTATTTATATAATATTTAAAATATTTCAGCTCCTTTATAAATATTTTTTTGAAAAATATTAACAATTGGACTTTTTTATAGATAAAATTATTTCAAGAGCTTATTTGTAAATGTTTTGAAAAAAAGAATGGAAGTGAGAAAATAAGTTTTTAGAGGTTTAATTGTAAAAATAACGTAACGAAGGGTAAAATCAAAATTTTTGGAGAAAATTTTGATTAAATAACAATCAAGGGATGTAGGTAAATATTTTGAAAAAGGAATGGTGTGGGTAATTACGGAAATTACGGGGTGCATAAATTGCCCTAATTACGGGGCTGTACTTAATTACTCCTTCATAAAATTCTCCCAAATCCATTACTGGAAACAACTACGGATAGAGAATTTACGAGCCCATTACTAGGAAAATTTAGCATAAAGCATAAAAAAATTTCGACTTATGTTACAAAATAAAGATAGATCTAAAATGAACACATCACATAGCGTACAGGAATCAAACTAAGTGTCAAAAAAGTTTCTATTCAATTACAAAAAATTATTTTAGTTTTTTTAAAAATATTTCTATAAAGATAAAAAAATTTAAAATATTATATAAAAGTAATTTTTTCCTAATTAAAAAATTTTTAAACTAATTTTTTTATTTTCTAAAATTATATTAGATTTTGGAAAACTTTAAATTTATTTTTTGAAATTTTTTTGTAACTTATTTCTACCAAAAAATGTGCATTTTACATGTTTCTCACTTTTGTGTTATCTGAATGACATGTTTTATATAAAAAATTTATAATTACATTATATTTAAAATAATATACTTTTATCTTTTTTTTAATTTGAGAGTTATTATTCACTTAATAAAAATAAAATGAATAGTCTTGAAAAATAAATGTAAAATTAATAAAATATATAATATTAATTTATTTATAATTTTTTAAATAGAAAATAACATGATTTTGTACATTTTTTAATTAAAAAAATTAGTTTCATATTTAACTAAAATGAATATATTCTCTATTTTTTTTCAGAGTTTTCTGTAAAAATGAAAGCATAAAAATGGAGATGAAAAATAGAACATAATTTCTTTAACTAAATAGCTTAAATTCTCCAAGAAGAACAAACTATGAGTTTAAGACTATAATATATGGGTTTATTTATTTTATGAGAGTTCAAAATTTTTTAACTTTCAAATTCTGAGAAGTATAAAATCCAATATTTATTATACAAAATTTTAATATTCTATAACTTACAACTTCTAATAACGATAGGATTTATTTAATTATTCTCCAAAATTGGTTAAAATTTAAAATTTAGCATATGAGGACATATGTTGAACTTTATTCTCAAATGAAATATAAAATTTATAATTTTAACAAAATAAACACAAAATTTCAAAATTTTAAATTTATATATCTTACAAATATACCATTAGGCCTTCTAAATTTAAAATTCTTATAACTTTAAAGTTTTATGGAACAAGCATGTTTTAAGTATTTTTTTTTTTTCAAATTGCTTTTATCTTCTCAAACTTATTTCTTATAAGTTTCTTAAAAATTTTAAAATTTTTTATTAGTTCAGCAAATCTTTTATTTGTTTTTTTCAGTGTTTTTTTGCTATCAGGAGCGTTCTCGTCGCTCCTCTCCGCGGATGAAACCCCACTCCCGCTTGGCCCTCCACACGTGCCAGTAAGCTCAGCCGGCGAATCTTCCGCGCGCGGCCTGTCCGTTCCCGTGCCCGCCGCAACTCTCCCCTCCTACGAGGAATTAAAAAAAAAATTAGTTTTTAAAAATTAATTAAAAAAAAATAAAAAATAAAAAATTGTCAAATATGAAAAGATGAAAGAATTGAACGAAATATTGGATGATTAGCATGACAGAAACTCTCGCCATCAAGCACTTCCTGAAAGAGATATGATCCTCAATTTCCGAGCCATCTCCTCGGACAACATGATCCAAAAATATGAAGAAGAACGTGGACAGGATTCTTTGTCTTGGCCTTATGTAAATGAACACTGAAGAATGTGACACTTCTGCACTGTTTTTTAAGAACTACAATGCGGTCCGAGCACGAGGTCAAATTGGATGAACCAAATTAAATATTAATTCAACTTGAATATTGTAAGCTAATTGCTTTAATGTCAATTTATAAAATTATTGGTCATTTTAAATAAAATTGTTTAGTAATATTCCTGGTTAAGATTTCTCATCGAATGTTGATGAAATTAAACTTTATTCTATTTTTAAATATAAACTAAACTAAACTGGTTCAGATGATTTTTTGAATTAATTCGGTTCTCTAATGCACGGGACCGGCCCATCTGCCGGTTCTGGTCTAATCCAGTCCGACTGGCAATCGTAAGTTTCGATATTTGAGAGACAAGCAATTAAGCAAAGCGCGAAGAAGCAGGGATGAGAAAAAAATCAGCATACTGTATTGGTCGAGAATTATGTTGATTTTAAATTATTATATATGTATATATTATAATTTAAAAAAATATCATAAAAATATTATTTTATAAATTATATTGATAATATAAAATGTGAATTTTAAAATTAATAATTTAAAATTTTAGTATATTGATTTTAGAATCAATTTAAAATTATTTTAGAATTAGTGTCGAAATTTTGATTTTTAATTTAAATCAGTCCGAATCTAATCCCGATTCTAAAAATTATAAAGCCTGTACATTTATCGGATTTGTCAGTTCATCGGAATGCCACGTGGCGTCGCCGGCGGCTCGGAGTAGATCCGGGAACGGGGGCAGAGGAGGAACCTTAGATTAAATGCCACGTGGCAGCCTCAGAGGAACCATGGAAGGCAAATTTGTAATTTAAACGGTCATCGGGGGTATTAATGCAAAATGGAAAAGCCGATCAAATCACGGGCCAGAACATTTGTCTGTCCCACGCATCAATCATCACAATATAATACTATTTCTGCGTCAGCTCCTCGCCGACGGATTCTAAGCAAACTAATTCGCACGTGGCGTTTATTTACTCGCAAGAGATTCGAGATTAGCGCTGTGAAAATCTAAACAAAGAAGTATTAGTTTTTTATTTCATCCTCGGAGAAGCATACCAGCGTGGAAGTTGTTAGTGGAAAGTTAATTTTTTTCTGAATTAAGCAAAATATTTTCCTTCTATTTTCTGGGTCATTCCGGCGGTAGATTTCTATGGTTTCGAGGCCCTTTCATTCGATTCCAAATCCGAAGATCGCGATTCTCGACAAATTGTTGCTGAAAGGTACCTACTTTCCGAAACTCGTGCCGCATTTTGCATCGCGGATCTTTTTTTTTCCTGAAATAGAGTACGTTGTATTTGGCTTGATAATTTTGGAAGAGAATTAGGGGTTCTTGAGGAGAATTTTCATTTGATTTCGGTTAAGATATTTGTACCCGAGCTGGTTTAGGTGGTGTTTTGGTGAATTGAATCATGGATTTGGAGCAGTGCTCTAAATCCAGCTTTTCTGAGGCGGAAGAGGAGCAAAAGCATGAAACGTTGGGAAAGTTCTCATCTTTTGATGAAACTAATATTGTAATCAATGGAAAGGTAGCTTTTGAATCAGGGGATGGAGAAAAAGTCGGGCAGGAGATGGGTAGAGAAACCCCTTCCGATGCTATTGGTTCCACTACAGATCCATTGAATCCTAATGAGGATGGTGATAAAGTGGAGAATTCCAATTCAACGCCGCCAAGGAAGGGATATGGGCTCAAAAGATGGAGGAGGATTAGGAGAGATACAAATAAGGAGACAAGCAGTGGCGCTGATCCGGGAATGGTTCTCAAGCGGAGGCTTCCGCTTCCTGAGCCTCCTAAGGCTCGGGACGAAAGCAAACCAAAGAGTGATCTTGTTGCTGAGGTTGAAGTTGAGGCTGAGGAGTCAGTTGCTTCGTTGGATTCGATAAATGCAGTAGTGGTTGGAATGGCACCCCGTGAAGTTACTGCCGGAGCCTTGGGCCCGGAGCTCGAGTTGTTGGTGACAAGTAGCGGGTTCTCAGTTGGTGCTGCTCTGGAGAACAGTGACGACCGGAGTAGCAAGTCTATAGTGAATGCAAATGTCCCGAGGCCTAGCCATGAAACAGGTTTTGGGAGGGATAGAAGTAGGCCAAAGGGTAGTGGGAGAGGATCAGGCCATGTTGTCCAGCAAAGAGGTCAGCGAGGAAGAGGCAGTGGTATTGATGCTGGAAAGAAAGTTAGAGGAGATCGTGTTAGATTTGAGAAGGAGAACTCACTATCGAGTGTTGAGTCTGACTCGAGAAGCTCTGCCGCAGTTGTTGTGCAGCTGGGTAGGGTGGTTGTTAATGGGAAGCAGAGTGAGAGGTCTTTGAATTATGATACGGAGCATCGTGGTGATGAAGGGCAAACATCAGAGGAGGTGAAGTCAGGTTACTACAGTGAGAATGGAAGGGTTGAAGATTTAGATGCTGATCTGGCTCGGGAGAACACAAAAAACAGTGAGAACTCTCAGTTACATTTTCATGTTGATCCTCTAGTTAAGTCAATTAACTTGCTCCAGGCAGCTCAGGAAGCACTTGAAAATGGTGTGTTCTCTTATTTGCTATGTTTTGTTGGATAACATTTTTCCTTGTTTCCTTTTGTGCCTGAAATTAAATTAGACCTGCCATATAGGATTACACTTTATTCTGTATATCTGTTAAAATCTTTGCTGCATATGTGTAATACCTCTTTGTTAATAGTTTGTTAAGAAAATGCACATCAAATTAAATATCATTATAGATTTTTGAAAGGGCAGTTATTGACAATAATTTTATTTTTGTCTTTTTCTAAATGAATTATCTGATCGACCCTGACCTTAGAAGCGTCCTTTATGTCAAAATTAATATGCTGGTGTACCAAAATCTTGGTTTCTTGTAGGCTGTAGGATGACTGCATACAGTGATAGTGTTTTTTGTGCCATGAACTTCTGTTATTTTATGAGTCAAGACAGTTGTGTGTGGAATTCCGATTCATAACTTCATTTGCAATCTTTGGACTTTTAGTTTGGCAATAGAACAATCCTCTTTAAACATCCTGAAATTGCACACGTTGTTTCTTTTTTTTTCCGTTAATAAAATGGATTGGCATTTTTTATCATCCTGAGATGTATGATAAACTTCTAGTTGCCTTGGTCACCAAAGATTAATATTCAGTCAACTTTAAACAAACCTATTACTGCTTTCTTTCCTCTTAAATCTAACACTTGCAATATCTGATACATGTCCATGTCCTATTTGTTCAGAAATCCAGAAGTTTGGAGACATAGCTAGTGTGCCCATTCCAAAACCTGACGATATCTATGGTCAATTTGAAGTTACAGATTGGAGTAATTCCCCTGTTCTCGAAACACGTCTTATTGAATGTAACCAAAAGGTTGAGCATCTTGAGAAAAAATTAGAAAAAGCATCGGACACTATCAAAACAAAGGAATTGAAAGCGCTTGAGCTTGAAGCCATCCTGAACAATAAACAAGCACCAGAGAAGGAATCATGGAGCTCCACTGACATACATTTCCTTCGAGAGGAATGTGTCCTGAACAATAAACAAGCACCAGAGAAGGAATCATGGAGCTCCACTGACATACATTTCCTTCGAGAGGAATGTGAGAAGATGGAATTTGAGCTTGAGGAATTGATTGAGAAGAAGATTGAAGCAGAAATAGAGTTCTTGACCATAACGAGAACCATGCAGAATTGGAAAGTCTTGTTTGAAGATCAAATCACACTGTTTGAGCAGCAGAAAACTTTGTTAAAAGATCGTTCCCAGATGTTTCTTAAGCTTAGAGATGCTGAAAACAGTGCAATCACATTGAGAGAACAAGTTGAGAAGTTCCAAGCCTTGTGTAAAAAGTTACTCAAAACTGAAGACTCCGTGGGACTACAAAATAGAGTTTGTAGGTTTTCATTCTGCTATTTTGCTCAATTCCTGATGTTATGCATTGCCTTGTTATTGTTCCTTGTTCAGCTTTTGCAACCTTCTAATGTGGATGTACCCACATAAGCTTAGGGATACAGCTCTTGTAGGCTTCATTAAGTTTTATATGGGAGTTTCATTTCCAATGATCTTTCTTGAGGTTCTGAGTTGAACGTTTGAATTAGATCCTCAATAATATCTGCTCAGAAGCATATTGATATTTGATATTATTATATGACTCTCCCTGATGTTGATGAGATGCTAAAAAATTAGGACTTCAAGAATTTTATCCACCACCGTCACCAGCTAAGGCTTCCCCAGAAAGGAGATACAAGCCCTAAAAGAGATCCCAAAACTCAAATGAGATCCACAAAAATACATAGCTAAAACATGATCATAAACCTGCACGCCAGGGTTGCAAGTTATTAACTTTCATTCAGAAATAACAACTTAGGATCATGCACGTGCGCACATAAGTCAGGATACAAACTCCAATTCCACAACAATATACATATGAAAACAAGCGATTACATCAAAAGTTTTGCAAATAAGTACCTCAGTTCCAGAGTCTGGGACCAATTAGCCCATGGCATATTTCTGGGTCCAGGCCCGGGCAGTTTCCTCATAGCGGCTTCTCTGGTTCTTGTAGATGTGTGCAATCTCCGGAACAAGTGGGTCATCTGGGTTTGGGTCGGTGAGCAGAGAGCAGATGGAGAGAAGAACTTTTGATATTGTCAAGGCTGGGCTCCACTGTTCCTTGAGGATGTCCAGGCAAATGCTACCATTGGAGTTGATGTTTGGGTGGTAAACCTGCACAAAATTGTTAAGAAATGTTAGAAGGTAGGCTTCCATTATATTGCTTATGATTTCACCAGTAAATATTGATAATAGCACTCAAATAGGAATAAGAATAGTGTTAACAAGGTACAATTGTTGTCAACATCCCTTTATCTCATCCTGCTACAAAATGAAAAAGAAGTCCTTTATCATATTTATTTATGAGCACAAAGTGAAATATTCAGGGGCATGCATAACATTTGCAAAATTTCTCCTATATTCTTTTGGAGAAGCTCCCACTGAAGTGGAATTATGCAAGGACCATAGTTTACACCATCAGATGTGAACCCAAGACCAATACTTTGGCAAGTCTTCTTTCTGCCACTGGACTATCTGTCCAAAATAGTATCGCACAAGTTTATCCATAATTTGCACTGTGAAAACAACCTAAAACAAGTTTACAGTCCTACAATTCAATACCAATCCTCTGAAGCTATTCTCTCTTATGAGCAGTTTTGAGAGACACACGCCATACATCATCCGATCATTTCAATAGGGAAAAATTGCAACAGAATATAGGCATGCATTGTAATTTAGTGCTACAACCTCATGGCTCTGTTTACCTTTGTCTGGAAGTTAACCTTGGGCGGCTTAAAAGGATAGTCAGGAGGGAAACGAATCATAACAAAGAATACGCCTCCAGCATAGGGGCTATCTGCAGGGCCCATGATTGTTGCCTGCCAATGGAATAGATCTTCGCCAACTGGTCCAGCACTGCATGATGTTGGAGGATCCCTCTGCAGATCCTGAAGCTCCTTTTGAATTCGTTTGCTGGCCATATGCTCAGAGCTTTAAAACTACTAAGTACAAAACAATTAGGACAATATATCAATCTTTGTCGATGTAATAGAACTGTAAAAATGAGTGGCAGAACTAAGAGCTATAGAGAGGAAATCAAAGGTGAAAGCCCAGAGACAAAAATTTCTATTCCAAACTTCTGAAGATTTTGCATAAAAAATATCCTTGGAAGGCAACCGTCTTTTGAAGGAATCCAATCTGATTGAAATGATGATTAGAACAGCTAGCATTCTCCATTAGCAATTTTGTGAATAAAACATTTAGTATGGTTACACGACCAAGCTAGTGCAATTTAGCTTCTAATTCAAAACCAATAGCAGAATCACTAACGATGATATTCATGATTAAAAACCTAACGAGAGCAACTATTATCAAGCCATAAAAGACAAAACAGAAATGGTTATTGGCAAGTAGCTTTGCATGGAATGAAACAAAAATTTAGTTTAGTCTGAATTTTTCTTGGGTTTCCTTTGACCCATACAGAGGTGTGATAGGGGCGACATGAATAACAAACAACTCCAAGAATGGTTGAGCAGGCCCAAAATGATCATAGAAAGAAAGAAACTGAATAGTAGATTTTCCAAACATGGTAGATTAATGCATGGAAAAGGCTGTTCTGATATATTGCATTCCGTAATTCCAGCAACACAAATAAATTCCATAAATATTGCATTTTACATGTGGGAATCTGCACAATATAAACATTTTATTATAAAACTCGAATAATTGTGATTTACCTGTTTATTAGGAATTTGTTTTTAGCCATAAAAGTTACCAAGATGCAAGAAAAAGAGCATATCATGATTCATATGGAATTGCATGATTCAACTTAAGATATCATTCTTGGGAAATATAAATAACAAGCTCGCCACATAAACAAAATATAAGTCTCAAAGGTCATACACCATAGAAAATTAGACTTAATAAAAAATAAGCAAAATTATTTCAATACTGAAATAAAAAAATTTGCCAAGGATTTGGGAATCTTAATGCACTATTTCCAGCTTCTCTGTCCTATGAAATTATCACAAGGTTAAGAGCAAGACCTTTTCGGATGATCTCATACCTCTGTATACAACCAAATAAAAAACAGAGATCTCTTCTCCATTACTCACTGTCTTAGATATATCCCTATGTTTGGGCCAACCACCTCCCAGAGATCAATAAAGATCCATTGCATGGTCCAACAAAGTTACAAAATCCAAAATCCAAATAAAACAAATTTCGAAGGAAAACTATCACCCACTCCAAATGCTGAACAAATAAAATTACAGGGAAAAGAGCATGCCGGAAAATTCAAAGACATCAGGAAGAAAAATGCATAAAAGCTCGTCAAAATCGTCAACTTTACTCCATCTAACACGAAACCAAATAACAACCAATTCAAAAACTTTCAGCATCTAAAAAGATCCAACCTTCTATACAAACACGAGCAGGATTCAACAAAAACTCCAGCCAACAACGGAAAACAACAGAAATTATGATTATAAAAGAAGAAATTCGACACATAGCCGAAAATTTTCACTGGACGGATGATTAAAAAAGAAAAAAATTGCTCACGGATCGGATTCAAAACGAGCTCTTCGGAGCCGACGGAAGCTGCGCGACAGCGCGAAAGAGAGAAAAAAGCAGAAACTTTTAGTTGCTGCTTCTGCGACGGAAGGTCGATTCCGGTTACCGCTTTGCCAAAACGGTGAGCATACCTGAAGAAGATTCTTTCCGGTTCTCGAGACGGAGGAACGCCAGCTGGCGGTCTGTGTGGACAGGATGAGGACAGTTAAAGAGAGAAGTTAATTAAATACCCTTGTTTTGTTGGTATCCATTTTGAGATCATGGCTAATTTTTGTTGGAGTTTTTGTATATACCCCTGCAAGATCATTAAATTGAGAATGGACCCCAAAGATTCCTCAGGAAGTCGATATTTACGAATTTACCCCGATACATGTTGTATTTACAAAAAATTGTTGTGGATGTGTAGTTTGGAAGAGTATAAAATTACATATGCGAGTACCAAAAAAATGATAATGCTTTTGCTTAGAATTAAATAACTAGATGTATATTGTAAGTATCCTTCATATTCGATTGCTAATCCAAAACATATTTTTATAAATCAATTACGATGTGGCATGTAAACATATATCAAATTGATTAATTGAGACAACTAAACTGTCCTTATTTCAAAGAATATTCATATATGTCATGATGCAAGCCGTTTGATTTCCATATGCCAAGCGGAAGCCACCAGATCATACGGATTATCAGAAGATTCAAAAGCAAGAAAAATCAAAAACCACAAACAAGAGAAAATTCCACAACTTTGATTGATCAGTTGAAACCACGATACAATACGTGTATACACACACACAACGACAGCGGCAACTAAACCATGGTCTCAACTGAAGAACTTGGGGTCATATCCATTGCTGGAGGTGGCCAAGATGTAGTAGGCAACAATATGGCCAATGGAGCCCCAGGCGAGTACGTCCGCAATATTGAACCCTACAGGGTCGTTGGACTTGAGCAGCCCGGCGTACTCCTTGGCCCGGACGTCGCCGGCCTCGAAGTGCGTCTTGCCGTTCTGCGCTGGGACCTGCTTGACCACGTTCTCGCGCTGGAAGTTGAAGAAGACGAAGCGACCGAGGAAGAGGGAGAGCCCGGTGCTGAGGCTGATCACCAGGGGCGCGCTGAGCTCCGACCGGATTGTAGCCCGCTTGGGGCCGGCGGTTCGGGGGAAGAAGAGCTTGATAGTGGTGGGTTTGAAGGGCCGGAGGCCTTGGAAGGAGGGGAGGCGAGTGGTGGGGGAGGAGGAGAAGCAGGTGGAGGCCATGGTTGTGGATCTGTGGAGGTTGTCGTTGTTTAGCAACGGAGGAAGAAAAAGAGGCTTGTGAGGAAAGAAAGAGATTTGGAAATGGTGAGTTGGAGGGAGTTGATTGGGTGGGATTGTTTGGATGAGATATGCCAGGTTGCAAGCGTCCCAGTGTTTGGCTGAGATGCACGTGACGGCAAAGAACTCGGGAGACTTATTTGCAAATGAAATAAGTCCCTGAAATGCGTTTTTAAACTTGAGCACGGGTTTGAGGGACTTGATTGTAAACAATTAGAGAAGTAAGGGTCTATTGTATGATTTAAAATAAATTTTAGGGACTCGTTTGTAATCGTTCATTGTTTTAACGGAGCAACCCACTTAGAAAGAACGAGTCATAAATTTGTGTTATGAACTTGAAAGTGAATGAACTTAGAGAACAACACTAGATAAAAACTCCTATATAATTCAACTCAGTCCACAATTTTTTGACTTTTTCCTTCTCAGGTTCAGATGATATAAAATAAATCACAGAGATTGCAACACAAACGATGGAAAACCAAGAGATTTTCGTTACTGACACAACACCCGTAATGTAGCATAAGAACTACAAGACTTCTTCCTTGGTTCTTTTCCACAGTTTGACCCCTCTTCCATTTTTTTTTCTTTCTGCATCTTAGAAGATGCAGTCCCGATTTTTCTTTATATAAATTTCATGAAGTCCAAACTTACTGAGATAAATCTTACAAACATCTTCAACAAAGCCGTGGTTTGGATCAGGGAAGCGAGTCGAGGTACGAGTATTTCCGGCAGCGACCATACTGTACGAGACTACCATAAGTGCGGTCCCATATTCCGACGAAGAGGGATTCAGTGTCAGGGCTGAATGAAATGCCCGAGATCTCCCCAAAGAAATCCAACTCTTGTTGCCTCTCATAGTTGCTCCCAACATCAAAGATGTGTACAAAATCTGCAGGCTCTGCCATTGCCATGAACCTACCATCGGAGCTGAATCGTATCGATCTGATTGCCCCGAGATTGCCTCGCAACACCGTGATCGGTTTGGAGAGATTTCGGACATCCCAAACTCGACAAGTCTTGTCCTGGTTACCAGTAGCAAATGTCTGCCCCTCTGGGCTCCATGCTGATGCAAAAGAGTAGTCCATGTGGCCATCCAGCTCCTGTATAGTCTGTAGGAAACAAAAGAGAGATAAAACCCTTTTTTAATTTTGTTCTCTTCTTTGGTGATCAGCTAGTGTATCTGGAGTCTTGACTGTTCATCAACTAAATATCAAAGGTTACTAAATTATATACTCTATTTGGTGTTATCATTATTAACTCGGACTTTAAGTCCATAATATTTCGCTGATTTTTTAACAATTAGTGTATGAGAGCAGTGACCCAATGTCTGAGCATCCACAGGTCCAGCACAGGTATAAACTAAAATTACCTTCCCAGTCTGAGCATCCACCAGGAACCCCTCTGGGTCATCTCCCACGACAACAAGCAGCTTTTTGTCAGGACTCAGTGATGTGTGCTGCAAACAGAAATACAAAGGGAAGAAAACATAATTATTTCATGGTCTGGGAATTTGTGAAAATGGTTCAAGGACAACACTGGATGGAGATTAAATACTGTCAACTTACATTCACTGGCCATGGAAAATCAAAAAGCTTGCACAGCTGAAATTTCTCCATATCGTAGTCCCTTACTCCGCAATCATTACTTGATGCCATGAAGTGAATGGCACCACTGGTAAAATTAGAGCATGGATAAGCCACTTAGATGATCAAAATAAAACAAAGAAGTGAAATAAATTAAAAGAAAAACTAAGTACCTAGAATCATCATAAATTTCCACAGCATTTGTGATCGCATTATCATTATATGTTGTCTGGCAACAGTAACTTATTCCTTCCCGATCTAAGTACTGCATTAGCAAAAGAAAATTGGTTGGTGTACTTTGTTTTCTAATTTTGCTTACCATTTGGAACAGACAGCACCAATAAATGCATAAAATCAAAGACAACCCAGCTGATGCCTCAAGGCCCTCACCAAGGCAACCTTTCCATACTCATGACAAGAAACACACCCTTCACTTTCAAAATATACATGTTGGAAAAGAAAATTGGATGAAAACAAGATTATGGCTTTCTTCTAAAGTGCAAAATATACTTCGAGCAATTTTTTTTTCCAAAAAAAAAAATACCGTTCCTTAGTATAGGAGGTACCTGCAGGATAGCCATTATCCAGTTGATGCATAATGCACAAGATACAAGATGTTTCAGAGAACGAAATGCAAAAAATGCATATAGAGCGTGATGCATAAGTAGATTCCTGGCATGGACAGTAGTGAATTATAATTTGTATGCATAGGTGCATTTCTTTGTAGGGAGATTATTGAAGATGCAGATTGCAGAAAATAAGATAATACATTGAAAGACAAAGATAAGATAATTATGAAATTACTAACAGATAAACAGAAATCCACAGAATGCAAAAACTGTAACAGAAAAAATAGACATGAATGGAAGCTTTTCAATGACAGAACAGTTTCATTAGGCATATTGAAAGCAGAATAAATTAGGAAAATTACTTTGCAAATGAGTTCTCCCTGGAATCCACCAGCTACAAGCAACTGATCCTTCACAGCCATTGTGCTAACTTGAGTTTGAGAAAATCCCTCTAATAGACTTCCTGGATGTTTCTGAAGAAGTAAAAGAAGTTACACTTTTACCTGACAGAGACCTTGGTGTAGAATACCATAAATAATGCCATAAACTCAACAGTGAAAAAAAGAACAAGGTAGAAATAAATACTACTACAGATTAACAGGAAGCAAAGTGCACCTCTTTTGGGGCCACATGTCCTGACACATTCATAATTTCACATTTTGAACAGGTTAATGCTGACCAATGAATGATAGAATGGCGTGACATTAGATACACATCATGTTTTGATGTAGCCCAAATCAAATTCCTCAGCTGCAAAGTGATAACCATTCAATAGAGGTCAGCTTAAGAGAACACCAAAGCTTGTAACAATCATCCATGAAATTTGTTGAAGTGACAACTAGTATTTGGTGTCTCCAGTCGGTCAAACAAAAAGAGAAATAAAACAGAAATAAACATTTCATTCCAGGTCTGGCTAGACAGAATTTCACATGATTAAGCTCCACCAAGAACCAGCGCACCCATAAAGGAAAATGTGCTTTTGCAAACATTAAAAATATATAGATGCAAGTTGCTGAGATCAACTTTCTCATTCTCCAACAGTCACTTTAAATAAACCATGGTAAGCATTATCTTGCACATGAAAATTGGGGCATCACTGAGAAAAGCATTTCAACTTACTTTGAAATATTCATAACGAGAGAGAAGGAAATTGATAACAAAAAGGAAGAGTAACAGGGGAAGTTAATCAGATAAGAGAGAAGTATTTGGGAAAATAAAAGTGCCACCTCTAGTTTCCATGTGAAAGTGCTCCTCTTACCTAAACTGTAAACCATTCTTTAACCAGCTATCTCAGTTTTATTGCAATTCATGACTTAATCAACCTCACCAGGTAACAGGCAGGACACATATGAACATCAATGCCTGAAGTTTTCAGAAAAAAACAATATTGAAAGCAATTCTCCAATAAACCAACCCATTTTCCTGATTGTCCATATGTTCTACAAGTAACCTATCTCATCATCGAATGAGTAAGCAAACGACCACAACCACTACATGAAAAATGAAAAGGAAGTATAGTTCCTTACTTGAAAATGAAAAATAGTAGATTTCACAGATCTAGCATTCCATTGGAACTCATAGTACATGCCCCCTTTCTTGGTTGGTTTGCAATTCTGAATATAAGAGAAAGCCATGAAAACATGTAACTTGAAAGCAAAGGGAGATATTACAATACAATTTGTAATTAGTTTGCCTTTTCCGATGCTATTCCAGAATTGTCAATGTTCTCATAATTCTTGTACTGTTCTAATCTGGTCTCTCTGTACTTTTCCCTTGTGATTCTTAGACGATCCCAAGGTATTCCCTGGATGTCCTTCCCTTTTCTAGCTTGTGCAGATGAAGTATCTGTTACTTTACCATCCTAAAAAAAGGCAGAAGTTCTATTTGGTAAATTTGCTTACCATAGCAGTCATATATCATTACAAAATCCAAAAAAAAAAAAAAAACTGTTTTCAGCATTTTACAAAACAGTAAAGTAATAGCACATACAAAGTGGCCAAATTCATCATCATCTGATTCTGATTCCCCAATTCCTCGCATGTGAAATTCTTCATCGATGTCATCCTCCACATCATCCATTTCGTAGTCATCAGCCATTTCAACAGTGTAAACCCCTCGAGACTCTGACATTTAACCAACCAGGATCATTCAAATCTCTCCCATAGTCCAATGCAAGATGAAAACTTCTGCAATGAAAGAAGATAACAAGATATCTATGCTCTAGAAGAAACCAATTTGAACTCCAAAAAATTATGTTACTTAAGAAAAGGGGGTCCAATACATATAAGACTGTATTCACGAGTTGCTCATGGAGTTCAATGTACTAATATACAAAAGTACTGGTGTAAAACAGCAATGTTCTCAATCATGTTAAGAATAAAATTTTCACAGAAGGAACAATTTCTTTGAGAATACCAAGAAAAAGCACTTATAAGCAGAGTTTTAAGTATCGGTTTTGGCACCTACCAAAACTGATACGTTTCAATCAATTTGGTCAGTTTCGGTCATTTCGATTTGTTTCGGTTTTTGTCAAATAATTTTTTAATTTTCTTTGAGTAAAATTTGATTTTAGATTTAAAAATATAAAAAAATTAAAAACAAGAAAAGAATTAATATACATATTTTTTTTTTGAAATTATTAAATAAAAATATTTCTGGTAAAAAACAGCTTTGAAAATGAAAAAAAAATGCAAGACCAAGGATTCAATCCCAGGTCACCTTGATCTAGGATCAAATTCTTAACCATTGGGATAAACATACTTTGTGATATAATTATAATATGTAAATATAAATAATATATTCTTGAAAACTGAAACTGAAGTACAAATAGAAATATTTCAGCCGAGATTTCAAACCATGCTTATAAGGTGATAAATGATCAACTCATGATACACAAGCTCCCGAGAAATACTTTCGATGACAAAAGTAAACTATTTCTGATGCTTTGGTAGCTCTAAAAAACATCCAATAAAAACTATAGTTTTGTATAGTTCAAATTGATGAACAATGTCAAAGTGCCAAAAAGGGCAAAAGCATGTCACTAAGCTTAATATATTTAAGGTGTTTGCCTGTCTAAACTACAAAGGTAAGTTCTCGAGTAACATACTAAACTATATCAAATCCTAATGGGCGTGAGAAACATCAATACAAATTTACAGCCATTAAGCAACGAAAAGCTTAATATATAATGGATGGATATCTGTTGAGTTTTGAGTGTTTCGAACTCGAATTAAAGTTTAAATTAAAATAGGAATCCAAAGTTGGATACTTATGATTGATTTGTAATATTAGTAGTTATAATTATAGTAAAACTTAGACTCAATAATGGCTTATATATATACTATAATATATAGAGTTTACGTGTGATTTGAGGTTGAACCAAAGAGTAATAGAAAGAAAAGAAAAAGAGAATGAGTGTCGGCTCTCGTGTGTGAATCTTTTTAGTGCTTCTCGGTAGTCTCTCGCGATGATTTTTTGTAGTGTTCTTTTAGAGATTCTCTCTGAAGATAGAGGCATTATCAAGACTTGGTGAAAGAGTTTAGTTGAATAAGAAAGAGTGTAGACTTTCTTATAAACTCTTATAAAGGCTTTTGATAGTGGATCACTCGCTATCTTATTTTATTATTTTCTTTTATTTTGCATTACTTCTCGTTTTTTGTGTTACTTGAGAATAAAGTGATTCGTGAACCTTTCGCTACTAATCCCAACAATTGATATCAGAGCTTAAGAGTAAACAACCAAGATGACAAAATCCTTACTTGATGTGGAGAAATTTAATGGTAAGATAAATTTTACTTTATGGTAGAAGAAAATAAAAACAGTTCTTACTTGTCAAGGTTTATAAAAGACGTTAGAGGGAAAAGAAAAAAGGTCGGTCAAGATAAACGATGAAGACTAGGAAGAGACAGATTAGAAGATATTGAATTTAATTATTTTAAACCTGACTGTTGAGATTTTATACAATGTCATTGACGAAGAGATGACGATGGACATCTGGACAAAATTCGAGAAGTTGTACATGTCAAAAAATCTCACAAACAAGTTCTACATGAAACAATAGTTGTACGGACTGCGTATGAACGAATGTACAACTATATTACATCACCTGAATGTCTTCAATAAGATTATCAATAATTTACTGAAAGTTGATGTAAAGTTTGAAAAGAACGATAAGGCGTTGATTCTCCTAATGCCTTTTTCTACTTTATACGATCATATTGTAAGCACAATTTTTTATACGAAAGAAACTCTTAAGATGGAAGATGTAACAGTTAGTTTTCTTTTTAATAAGAAAAACAGACACTCCAATATTAATATGGAGTTTGGTGAAGGATCGATAGCTTATGAAAGAAAAAGATTAAGAAAACATGAATAAGGCAAAAAACAGTTCAAATCAAAATTGAAGGCGAAAGTACAGCATTATTCATATAAGAAGTATGTCCACATTAGACGATATTGCCCTGAACGTGAAAAAATAGAACCCTCCAATATGACGACGGCATTAACAGATAATACTTCTGAGAATAATACGAATGGAGATGTTTTTGCAGTATCCGTAAAAATTGATACTTGTGATAAGTCGATTTTAGATTCCGATAGTTCTTACTATATTTGTTTCATGAATGATTAGTTTACTTCTTCAGAGGAGAATAAGAAAAAATGTATTGTTTGATTGGGCAATAATTCAGCCTGTGAAATCGTCGGCATAAGAACAGTCAAAATTCAGATATTTGATGGAGTGATTCGTACTCTTACTGGGGTGAAGAATATCCCCAAAATGCAAAGGAATCTAATTTTACTTGGTGTACTGGACTTAAAAGACTGATTATCAAGCAAAAGATAGAATCATGAAGGTGACACGCGGTATTAGAATCTTAATGAAAGGAGAGAAGTATAACAATATTTATCGATTAGCAGAAAACATTATTGCAGATGAAGTTCCGATGGCTACAGTAGTGAAAAAGACGTATGATATTCGGAGTGATTTGATGGGAAATAAGCGTTTTTCTCGAGTTACTTTTATTATAGTTGCAGACACAGGTCATCCGAAAAGCTTTCAAAAGCATAAGAATGTAGGCATGAAGAGCGAATTTGAGATTCGCTCGAAATCGCATCTTGCGATTAGCTAAATAAACTAGTAGTCAAAGGACAGGGACTGGATGAGAGATGATGGCTGAAGATTTGTGATGGTGGCACGTCCAAGTTCAAACCAAGGTCGAGATTATTGAATTTTGGGTGTCTCAAACTCGGATTAAAGTTTGAGTTAAAGTAGGAATCCAAAATTGGATTTAGATTTATGATTGATTTATAATATTATGAGTTATAATTATAGTAAAACTCAGACTCAATAAGAGTCTATATATATACTATAATACATAAAGTTTATGTGTGATATAGTATTGAGGTTGAACCAGAGAGAAAGAGAGAGAAGAATAGAGAGAAAAGAAAGAGAGAGAGTGTCGGCTCTCATGTGTAAATCTTTTTAGTACTTTTCGATGGTCTCTCGTGATGATTCATCATGGTGTTCTTTTAAAAATTCTCTCTGAAGGTGAAGGTGTTGTTGAGACTTGGTGAAAGAGTTTAGCTGAGTAAAAAAGAGTGTAGACTTTTTTATAAACTCTTGTAAAGTCTTTTGATAGTAGATTTCTCGCTATCTTATCTTATATTTTCTTTTGTCTTATATTACTTCTCATTTCTTATATTGTTTGAGAATAAGGTTATTCGTGAACTTTCCACTGCGAATCCCGGTAGGTATCCACATAGTTCAATGAGCTTGCAATGGCATCAAATGCAACCCCATTATGTGAAATATCCCTTAATAGAAGTCTCTACAAAATAACTTTAAAATGAAAAATGAACAAAAATGTACCAAATTAATCCAGCTAGCACTGGAAATCCACGCCTCACGCACACACTAAGCAACAAAAGATTCTTCAAGCCCGTGAAAATAACATCATCGATCACTTTCAAACATATTTTGTCTCTAAACCTGAAATAGAACATAATACCATTGAATCGACCAAAAGGTCAAAATTTTTTCGAAGTCACCAGCGCACAAACTTACCAAAATAGAATTTGCAGACTTTATTCGAAATCAAAGCCTCAGAAAATCATAAGAAAAAAGAATCAAGCAACCATTCAAAATTAACCTCATGAATGAAAAAAATCCAATCCAAAGCTCGAAATTTTGAATAAATTCGCACCTGTACAAGCGATCGAAGACCTTCTAGGATACCGACCGAAGAATAGGGTGAGAAATCCGAGGTATTAGGCAGGAATTGGGGAGGAATCGGGGAAATATTGCGGCTTTGTTTTTTGTTTTTCTCTTTTTCGAATTGTTTCAACGTCAGGAAGCTTTTCACGACAGCGGAGACGAACGAGACAGCCTTATGGTCCTGTGGATGTGGATAGGAACTTCTGAAGTGATTTTACGATAACGGCTCCGGTTTCTTTTCAGAATCACGGGATTTGCCATTGGGATCATTTTTTTGTTTGTACAGAATATTTGTCTTTAGAATTTCAGTTTATACATATTTACCCCTGCAATATTCGGAATACAAGATTATTATTTGCATACAAGACCCTATATTCATTTGATTTGATCATCAGTAAAAGGAAAACTAGAGCTAAAACTCATTTGATTATTTGCAAGCGTGAAATATCTTTAGATATTTTTTTGTAGAGATATATGTTCATGTATTCTGAAGGTATCTGTGCAAAAATTACAATAAGAGTTAGTATTTTCAAATATTATCTGAAAATTCTTTGAAATTGGAGAACATAAAGTACCCAACTGGCATTCAACGAATAAAAAAACATTATTCTCAAAGTCGATTATTTCTAATAAAAATTCTATATAGAATACACTAATAAAAAGCAAAATGAAAAGGGTATTTTTGACAAAAGCCATCTCCCGCTAAGCATCAATCGAAAAGTCAGCACGACGCACACCAACCAAAAGTAGCTGAATACATCGTGGATTAAAGACAAAAATTAGTTCCACTGCTTGAGATGAAATGTAACCATCGCATTATTTGACCCCACAATAATTACTTCCCATTTTGTTTTTATTTATTTATTTTTTTTGTTGACATTCCTGACCTAAACTCGGCTTCTATAACAAAAAAATATTTTGTCCCTAGCTCATCTGGGCCAATGCTTGGTGGGTGGCTTTCCCCCTTTCTCATACCAAACATGACCTATAAATTGCTGGAAATTGCACAAAATAATCAGTAAAAAATTTGATAAATAATTTTTATAAATACAAACTAACTTCTTGTTGCAAGAAAGAGTAACAAATCTCAGACATTAGATCAATACTCAAAGCAACAGGGTCAACTATCGCTAAAAAAATAAACAAATTTCATGCAGCTCAAACGCAGATTCAGTACTGTTTCCTATAGAGAAAAAGAATACACATCTTGAATGCTCAACACTTTCTGACGAGACCGCCAAACCCTTCAGCTTGCACCAGCGAGAAAAATGCACAACTCAACATTCAAGGGAGCAGGAATTGCAAAACAAATTCAGATAAAACAGCCACAAAAGCCATGTGGCCATGATTGATGTAGCCAGCATTTGAGTTGTCGTTTGCCACCTGTGTTGCATTCTTGGGACATTCAAGGCCATCTTTCCCTTCCTTGCACTCGCTGGCAAACAGCCCTGGAGGGTATTTCCCATATAGATTGATGTAACTGAACATGGTTGATGCACAGTCCTTGGTGAGATCATTCAGATCATCAGAATATGGGCATGCAAATTCCTTTAGAGCACTGCAGCAGAGATCTGCAGGGTATCTAGGTCCCTTGCACTTGCTTGTGATGATTGTGTAATTCATGAACTCAAAGTTCACTGGGCAACCTGACAAAATACCAAAAAATATTCGCAGGAACTCGAAAACAAAGGTAAGGGGATTCTGACTACTTTTCAATACTTGAAAAAAAAACCCCAGTTCACAGTAAACTTGTTTATGAGGCTGAAGGATCTACACTCAGTCAGATCCCCCAACCCATGGCTAATGCTAACTATAGTTGCGTTGAGTTAGATCTTTCATTTGATGTTACCCTTTATTTTACTGTATGAGTTAGATCTTTCATTTGATGTTTTCACCCTTCCTAAGTGACAGCCACATCTGCTCCGGAAGCATTAAAAAGGGCATTTTTCATCAAATCATGTGGTATAACTATCTTATGATATGCAGTCAAGACCTAATGGTTTTTAACACCTTTTTCGTGAAGAAATTAGGACTAAAGGGGTTAAATGTAATCATTGAGATATCAGGGGATTATATGTAATTACATCGACAATAAGGGTTTATAGTTAAAAATCTCTCAATCACAGACCATCTGTTCAATATCTTTCATTGAAATTTACTGCAAACACAGTTTTCATTTAAATTGTGCACACTGACTTCAATGTGTCTGAAACTGTCATCCAAGGTCAAAAACCAACCAAAAAATAACAAGCTACAATTTAGAATTATTATGCTGATTAAGTCCTCTTGCTTCAATAGCTGTCAATACACTGGAATCCCAGATTTCACATTTGAGCCAGCTATATCTATGCCAGAGCTGCATGGCCTGCGGTTATCATAAATAAATAAATAGAAGTTGTGTTGCATTAAAAATTACCTAATTTGACTGTAACTTATTAATGCCAAATGGAAGTAAGATTCCTATCTGCTTAATTGTCAATAATAAACAACTAAACCTTTGGATTGGCTGCAGACATCACTGCATGTAGTTGCACTTCCAAAATCTGCCTTATATATAAAATGCACTAGGAACAAAAGCATGACAACACCCACTTTTTATATATACTTAAGAATATGCTTAGACAAAATAATTCAAATCAACAGAGCAAACGCCCATCATCTCCAGGCTGTAATTCAAAGCAGCAACCTCTTTTGTCTATTCTAGCCAGTGTCAACCATTCGGATTAGGAGTACAAAATTGGGAATGAGGAGGATAAATTGAATTTACTTAAAGAGTACTGCAAGGTATGAATCTATTAATAGCTTATTTCAAATATTCATGTAACAAGATCAGCAGGAAAAAACACATCTTTTTTGCTTCGAATAGCTGAGAAACATGGGAATGAGTTCCCCAGTAATTTTCTTTATTTCCCAGTAATTCCCCATCCAAACAGCACAGCATGTCACCAGTACACCAATACCTGTCTAAGCAATTGATGAAATTTGCATATTGGATAATCTCACAGAATTGTCCAGCAAATTAAGGAATGATTTCAATCTTATCAAAAAACATGTTTCTCAAAATATAATTATCAAAAAAGCCTATGGGGTATTTTAACTCGGTATTGGATAAGTTCTAGCTCTCCTCAGTTAGGTGCCCCAATTGAAATGGATTAACATGGCACCACAGTGAATAATAGTTGTGAAACAATGAAATCCAACACATAAAGTAAGTATTCTGTCATCACAAAACCTTGCTGCAAAATGAAAGCATTCTCCTACTTAAAAGCCTGGATTCTCTTACCAAGATAGTGTTTGTAAGAGATCAAGCTAGTTCTCTAAGGTGAGAGATATCTCAAACCCAATAATTCATGGCATTAAAAGATGTCAACAACATTTATGCCACTACTTTCCCTTCTGAAATCCACACAATGCCAACCACATTTACCATGAAAAGGAGCACCTCTTAGGCTCTGATGCACTTGTCAAAAATTCCAATTATCGGATTTAACTTGAAAACTATCATCAAAGGTTCTCAACCAGCTCTACGTCGTCAATGCTACATCCAAGGTGCCAATGAATAATCTCTACACATTAAATCAAATCTCTGCCCATTTCCTTCTTCATAAATAAAACAGAACATGTTTTCTAAGGTATTAATTGGGAATCCTCTGTTAGCAAATCCAAACCAATCTACTCAGATCTGGATAACCAACTCTACAACATCAATTTCGTTTCCATTGGTGTCCTTCCATCCCTATCGCAGACCAGGTCTGCTTCAACATCTCCCCAGAGTCCGTCTAAAAATCTTCATAGATATATTCCAAAGAAGAGCCATTGGTCCAAAGGCAAATAATCAACAAGCTATCATCAATATCATTTTCACTTTCTTTCTCTGAAAACCAACCAAAAATCAAACATTCTCAAAATTTCTGCTTTATGGACCCAAGCAACCTAATTGAAAACACTTTCCAAAATGATCACCCGATCCTAAATTATGGAATTCCAAACAACAAAAATTACACCAATTTTACCCAGATTCTAATCAAATTTCCACGTTGTCCAATTTCAAAAAATTCAGAAAAATTCAAAAACAATGGGCGAAGACTCTTACTCTCCTTCGCCTGCAGGAGATTCCGGCCAGTGGATCCATGACTCTGGAGCACACCATCTGCACAACCAAATCAAAAAGCCACATAAAACATAAAATTCGAAACAAATGCACGGAAAACAAAAAGGATAAATCTTGGACGAATTAAACATCAAATACCAGGGATGAAGCTAGCGGAAACGCCAAATCCAGTAAAAACGGAGAACAACACTATCAGAAACAAGGCCCTTTGATCCGGACCCATTTTCCGGACCAAAAAGGCAAAAAATTCTCCTTTTTTCCTCCTTTTCTGCCAATTAAGGGATCCCCAGCTCCTCTCTCTCGGACCTCCGGAGAAAATCCGAAATCTGCGGAGAACGAGGAGCTTCTTTTCTCTCTCTTTTTTTTTCCACTCGTATGTTTTTTGAGCGCAAAACGAACAGCTAAAAACAACAGGAAAACGCGATTTTTGTTGGCCGTGTTCGGGAATCGTGACAGAGCATAATGAACATTAGTTTAATTTAGGAAAAACTACTAATAAATTCTTTAAAAAATTTAAATTTTCCGATAATTCTTTTCCATTTTCGAATTTATTAAGTAGCTCTCAATAAATTAAATAAATTGTTTTAACCCGTAATACAGTTAAACTGCTTAATTGAGATGTAAATTAATTTTTATATTGTCAATAATTTAATCTTTCTCCGATTTATCATTTTTTTTTATAATGTACCGTCCAAAAAATCTCTATTTTCTCTCTTTTATTTATTTCATAGCGACTCTCCTTTTTTTCGTACTTATTTAATTAATTATGATTATATAACAGTAGCATCATCCTGCTTCTCCTCCTCCTCTTTCATCTTCTCTCCATCTAAAAAATTTCATCACCTCCTTCAAATTTATTGCTTTCTTTTTCTTTTCTTTTCTCTTTCTCCTCATCTAAAGAGTTACACTTTCTCGAGTCAAGTCTTCCTTCTTTGGCCCCTTTCCTTTTTCTCTTTGTCACCTCCCTTCTCTCTCCTCTCTCTCCCTTTCCTTTAATTCCATTTCTTTCTCGTGCTCCGTACACCACCATGACTATATAATAGTAGCACCATCATGCTTCTCCGCCTCCTCCTTCCCTTTTCTCCTTCTCTCCATCTAAAAAATTCCACCACCTCCTCAAAATCTATTATTTCCTTTTTCTTTTCTCTCCTCTTCCTTCTCATCTAAAGAGCTACACCTTCTCCAAGCCAAGCCTTGCTTCGTTAGCCCCTTTCCTTTCTCTCTTTGTCACCTCCCTTCTCTCTCCTCTCTCTCCCTCTCCTTCAATTCCATCTCTTCCTCCCCACCCTCCCCCCTTTCACTTTCCTCCTCTCATTCCTTCTCCTTCTTCTTTCATACATTGCAACACCACAATTATACACCAATGACAACATCACCACCATGATACTTGTCATCCTCTTTTTTGTCTTTTCCTGTCCTTCTCATGCTTGTCACACCACCATAACCATGCAACACCATCACCACCACCGCCATATTTATCCTCATCGTCCTCCTCTTTTCTTCTCTTTCTCTCTCCTTTTTCGCACCCATGCACCACCACGACCATCTAATGGTAGTAACACTACCACCACCATGCTCCTCCTCCTCCTCTTCCTTCTCTCTCCTCCTCCGCATCCAAAAAACTTTACCTATTCCTCTAAGTCAAGCTCTTCCTCCTTTTGTCTCCTCCTCCTCGTCTTCATCCAAAGAACTCCACTATCTCCTCCAAGCCAAGCTCTTCCTCCTCCTTCCCTCTCCTCCTCCTCCTCCCCCATCCAAAGAGCTCCACCACGTCCTTCTTCCCTCTTTCCCTCCTCCTCCCTATCTAAAGAACTCCACCACATCCTTCTTCCCTCTCCTCCTCCTCCTCCCCATCAAAGAGCTCCACCACATCCTCCTTCCCTCTCTCTCTCCTCCTCCCTATCCAAAGAACTTCACCACATCCTTCTTCCCTCTCCCCTTCCTCCTCCCCATCTAAAGAGCTCCATCTCCTCCTTAAAGGCAAGCTCTTTCTCTTTCTTCTCTATCCTTCTCCTCCTATCCATCCAAAAACTTCACCTCATCCTCTAAGCCAAGCTCTCCCTCTTTGATCATTTCCCTTTCTCTCTTTGTCGCCTCCCTGTTATAATATAAGGTGTGATGAATTAGTCCCACATCGGATATTGGATAGATAGAGTCCAATAGATATAGTGGAAAAAGATCCATATCCCATGAGCTCAATCTTTTGAGATGGTTTGGTGTCCGACTCACTATATGAATTTGGTTTAACGCTCTTGTGGCTCCCCAACAAGTGGTATCAGAGCTTCAGGTTTGAAGCTGTGCAAACTCCTAAGACCAAAATTACTGCGATGATGCGACTAAATTGAGTCACATGTTAGTCTCACGACAAAGATCGGCGAGAGGACGCGGGCGCGAGGCTGGCAAGGGCGTGAGTGCAGGCCCAAGGGCATGCAAGGGCGGTGCGAGGACATGGGTCACATGGTGGAAATGGTTAAATAAAAGAGTTCTTGATTAAGAGTGTTAAATTAATGTGGTCAAATCACACATGAAGGGGGAGATTGTTATAATATTAGGTGTGATGAATTAGTCTCACATCGGATATTGGATAGATAGAGTCCAATAAATATAGTGGAAAAAGACCCATATCCCATGAGCTCGAGCTTTTGAAATGGTTTGGTGTCCGACTCACTATATGAATTTGGTTTAACGCTCTTGCGGCTCCCCAACACCTCCCTTCTCTCTCCTCTCTCCCTCTCCTTCAACTTTATCTCTTTCTCCCTCTCCTTTGCCTCCCTCCTCCCCTACCCCTCCCTCTCCTATCTAGACCTCTTCTTTAACTCGATCTCTTGATTTTTCTACTAATAATCTCACCGACTCAATTTCTCTGTCGCTTGTTGGACTTTTTGATGTGATTCACAACAATACGCTCTCCGATCCAATAGAGGAGGAGTTTAGTGTATTTACCGATTTTGAATAAATATATCTCTTGATATATAAATAGAATTCTTAATAAAAAAATATAACTATCAATATATAATTATATCTTTTGATATATAAATATAATTTTTAATATATATACATATCTTTGATATATAGACAGAATTATTAATATATAATTATTTCAACTCATATATAAATATTTTTATTTTATATATAATTATTTTAACTATAACATAAATGCTTCACTCGATATATAATAATATACAAATAACTAAAAAAATATGTATTACTCTATTTGCAAAAAATTATATTTACTTCACATATATAATATATTCTAAAATAATAAAAGATCATGCATGTCATTTTGAATATGAGTATTCTTTTATGAAGCATGCAATTACAATGAGATCCCAAAGATGGAGAATCCGAAAAAAGGATGGTAGAATAGAGCCAAAATTATTATTGCCGAAGAGGTCTAAGTAGGTGAGATAAGGGAGGAGTGTGAGGAAAAAAGGGAGAGGATTGACAAGGAGATTTTGAAAGAGGTCAAAGTAGGAGAAGGAAAGAGGAGGAAGAAGACGGAAGAGGAGGAGAGAAGTGAAGGGGAGGGAGGAAGAGACATAGTTGAAGAAGAGAAAGATAGAAGAGAGAGACAAGCGGCAATAGAGAGAGAAAGGAAAGGAGCCAGCGAGAAAGAACTTAGCTTGGAGGATAAGGTGAAGCTCTTTGGGTGGGGAGGAGGAGGAGGAGGAGAGGGAAAGAGGAGGAAGAGCTTGGCTTGGATGAGGAGAAATAACTTTTTGGATGGGGAGGAGGAGGAGGAGGAGGAGGAGGAGAGGGAAGAAGGGAGAGGTTGGCTTAGATGAGGAGGTGAAACTCTTTGGATAGGGAGGAGAAGGAGAAAAGAGAAGGAGAAAGAAGAAAGAGAAGGAGGAGCATGATGGTGGTGGTGGTGCTATTGCTATATAGTGATGGTGATGCAACGATGCGAGAAGGAGGAGAGAGAATGAGGAGGAGGAACATGATGGTGATAATGGTGGCAGTGGTGGTGCTATTGCATGATCGTGGTGCTAGAGCATAAAAAAGGAGGAGAGAGAAGGAAAGGAAGGAAAAAGAACATGATGGAGCATGTGCAAAAAAACAATGATGTAATTTCATTGTAGAAACTTTTAATATATGTTAAAACTTTTTAAAAGGATAAGGTACCGTTTGATTCCGGATCAAGATCAAGGTCAAGGTCAAAAGAAACACAAAAGTGTAAAAAGATAATCTGGTCAAAATTTTAGTATTTGGTTACTGATTTGATTAGCGAATGGTTCAAATTTTTTTGGACCATCTTACCCTTAGCTTCTGCTTTAAATTGGTCCTCGCCGGTCCTTGTTGTCGACTCCTTCATCTCCGACAAGTACATCGCGAGCCCTTTGTCTCTGACGAGCCACACCGCGACCCCTTCGTCTTCGACGAGTTACGCTGTGACCCCTTCGTCTCCAACGAACCACGCCGCAATCCCTTTGTCTCCAACGAGCCATGTCGCTACCCCTTCGTCTCCGACGAGCTACGCCGGAGGGTGAAGAAGAGGAATTAGGGTATCATCACAGTCGGAGCGAGATCAGACAGTAGATAAGCACTGAGGGCATTTTAGTTATTTTTCAATTAAAATTTAATTAAATTATATAATGTTAGTCTGGTCAAATTTTTGGCATTGGGATGGTAAACCGGTCAGTCCAGGATGATCCTGACCTTAGTCCGGAAACAAACGGTGCCTAAAGGTCTCAACTAATTGTGATAAAAATAGGAGTGTAAACAAGCCAAGTTGAGCCAACCTTGGCTTGGCTCGACTTGACTCCAAAACTAACCAGCGTGAGTTCGAGCTGAGTCGAGTCAACTCGGTTGGTTGTTGTTTTTTTTTTTTATCTTGATGCATAAAAATTTTCTCACGTGAGTTGCAATTAAGGTCACTGCGTTTGCTTTAGCAATATGTTTGTTCCATAAAACTTCAAAGTTTTTAGATTTAGGCTCCATTTGATTTGGAATCAATATCATAATTATCATGTTCTGATCGGTCTAATACTTAAATACAAAAAAAATAATTAGACTAATTTTATTTTATTTTGAAAAATTAAATTACCATACTATTTTTACTTTTATTCATTTAAATCTCAATAAATAATATACTTAAGGGCATAATGATTCATAGAAAACTATATAATTAATTAGTCATATTAGCATCCAAATACTAAAATTTTGAAAAGATTATTTTTTTTTGTACTTTATTTTTTATCTTAAACTTAACTTTGACCTTGATCCCAAATCAAACATTACCTTAAATTCTAAAAATTATAAAATTTAATATTTATTATACAAAGATTTAAATTTTTGAAACTTTTAAATTTTAGTAATCGTAAGATTTATTAATTCTTTAAGAATCTATTTGTTTTATGAGATTTTAAAATTCTTGAACTTTCAAATTTTGAGAAGTATAAAATTCAGTGTTTATTATATATAACTTTGAAATTCTAGAACTTTTAAATTTCAGTAACTGTAGAATTTTTTTCTCCAAAATTGGTTGGGCTTGAAAATTTTGGACTTTAAAATTTAGCATGTAAGATCACATGCTGAAACTTATAGTTAAATAAAATAGAAAACTTATTACTTTGAAATCTATAAATTTAAAAAAACAGATACAAAATTTTAAAATTTTGAATTTACGTATCTTACAAAATAAACATATTATCAAAATTTTTTAATCCAAAATTTTAAATTTTAAAATATTAAAATTTTTAGGACTTTTAAGTTATATGAAACAAACATACACTAAAATTGGTTAGATTTCAAAATTTTAAATATAAAATTTAGTAGTAAGGTCAGGGTACGGAAGATAGTCAAACAAAACGTAAAACACTTAGAAAAATTTATAAATAAAAAAAAAAAAAAAAAACAAAAATAAAAACTATTAAAAAATTCGAGATTTTGAAGTTTCAAAATGTTAAAAATTCTTATAACTTGTTTTACGAAACAAACACTTCATAAGATCATTTTATTTTTTAATCCGACTAATTAATTTTATTTTGCATTATAATTTAACTAAAAATATTGTTTCAAAATGAAATTATTTTGCTTTTTAGTTTAAAACCGTACGGTATAATCCTCTTGGATATTTTTAGACAAAGTTTTAAGTAAGATTTTAAGTTTTGATTTTGAAATTAGTTTTACCACTTACCAAAACTAATATTTTTCGGTCAAAACCAATCCATTTTGATTTTGGTTAAATTAATTTTAAATTTTTTTGACTCAACTTTGATTTTGAATTTAAAATATAAAAAATATCAAAATATCAAAATAATTTAATATACATATATTCTTTTAAAATTATTTTTTAAAATTAATTAAAAATTTACTTTAAATACAAAAAAAATAAAACCCTATAGCTACCAAGTTTCAAACTTGAGACCCGTTGAAAGAGGATTAATAACTTAACCAATTAGACTAAACACAAACTCTAATGTAAAGATAATATAAAAAATTAAATACTATATTTTAAAAATTTGAAATCTATTGATCACACCGAAATGTTTCAGTTGAGTTTAAAACCAAACTAGATTTAAATCTATTGCACAAATGGCCGGATAAAAATTATATTTAAAATTTTCAGTTTCATAAAATTAAAATAAGATAAATTATATTTTATATTAATTTAATAGTTGTTTAAATTAAAATTAAATGAAAATAATTTGATATATTTATATTAATTTTATTTGATAAAATTAAATTAAAATTAAAATAGATTTATAATATAAAGTGAGTTATTTTTACTATTAATAATAAAACATATAATTTTTTAAATTTGTAACAAGACATAATTTTTTTTGTTAAAAACTCTTCATTAGAATATCTCGAAATGAAAATAACTACAGTTGGAACTTGGAAGTAAGGGGAGACAATTGAATTTGATTATTTCAAAAAAAAGGGGAGGTAAAAAAGAAAGCGAAACGGATTCCCGCAGCAGTTCCCAAAGCACTGATCCAAACTCCCCAGCGTTGCTCTCACACCTCTCTGCGACCGCTTTAATCCTCGCTACGCATCTCGCTCTCAAAAGCCCTAGAAACAGATCTGGAGTTCCTCTCATCGATTTGATCGCTTCTTCGAATTCTTGGCGCTTAATCCGTTCAAATCACGCCAGACTCTCTTCCGATTACTCGAATAAGGCGAGTTTCTTGCTCTCAGATCTGCCTTTTTCTTTGCCTCTGGAATCTGGTTTTGTCTACGTTTCTAGATCTGAATCTCTTGTTTTTCTCGTGCATCATTTGATCTGTCCTTTTGTTGTAGTTTTCCATTAAAAATGCGGTCTTCTTCTGAATTTTCATTCAATGAAGGATTTTTTTGTTGGTTTTCATTCAACGAAGAAGATAGTTTTTTGTTGTATCATTGTATCTGCAGTCCGACAGTGAAATACGACAGTTTTTACATAAAAGTGGGATATTGGCTTCTTTTCATTTTTTATATCCATAGAACTATAGTTCAAACAGTTAAAAAAGCCATTTTTCACTTGATTTTTGGTTTCTCCAATCAACTTAAGGTCCCATATGGTAGATAACCACCAAGCATTATCTATTTGAAGCATAATCTTGTATATTCAAGTCGTTCAAATCTGATATATTGATGTTAATCAGAAACAGGTAGAAATTTGTGTCATGCGGATTTCCAGAGTATTCCTGGCGTTGCTGTTTGTAGTGCTAGTTTTAAACCCTAGTGATGGATTTTATCTACCTGGGAGCTACATGCATGCCTATGGCCAGGGGGATTATATCTGGGTCAAGGTGAACTCCCTCACCTCAATTGAGACCGAGATGCCCTTCGGCTACTACAGCCTCCCCTATTGTCATCCCCCTGATGGCATCAAGAATAGTGCCGAGAACCTTGGCGAGCTCCTCATGGGTGACCAGATTGACAACTCCCCATACCGTTTCAGGATGTATATCAATGAGTCCCTCTATCTATGCACCACCCCATCACTTGGTGAGCATGATGTCAAGCTTTTGAAGCACAGGATTCGCGACCTGTACCAAGTGAACATGATTCTTGATAACCTCCCTGTGATTAGATTTACCGAGCAGAATGGGGTCAAGATCCAATGGACCGGATTCCCAGTAGGATATAACCCGAGTGGAAGCAATGATGATTATATTGTGAACCATTTGAAGTTTAAAGTTTTGGTTCACAAGTATGAGGGCAGTGGTGGCGAGATAATTGCTACAGGGGAAGAGGGGTTGGGAGTGATAACAGACACTGATAAGAATAAGATGGCAGGATATGAGATTGTTGGGTTTGAGGTCATTCCATGTAGTGTGAAGCGTGATCCAGAGGCTATGTCCAAGCTCAAGATTTATGACAAGATTGATCCTGTGAGCTGTCCGATGGAACTAGATAAGTCTCAATTGATTCGGGAGAATGAGAAGATATCATTCACATATGAAGTTGAGTTTGTGATGAGTGATATTAGATGGCCTTCACGGTGGGATGCATATTTGAAGATGGAAGGTGCAAGGGTGCACTGGTTCTCAATCATGAACTCTTTGATGGTCATCTTTTTTTTGGCTGGAATAGTGTTTGTGATATTCTTGAGGACTGTGCGAAGGGACTTGACAAGATATGAAGAACTGGATAAAGAAGCTCAAGCTCAGATGAATGAAGAGTTGTCTGGTTGGAAGCTTGTGGTGGGCGATGTTTTCAGAGAACCAACTTGCTCTAAGCTGCTCTGTGTCATGGTTGGAGATGGTGTTCAGATCACAGGAATGGCGGTGGTCACAATTTTGTTTGCTGCTCTTGGGTTTATGTCTCCTGCCTCACGAGGAATGTTGCTGACAGGGATGATAGTTCTCTATCTGTTCCTTGGAGTGTTGGCTGGATATTTTGGCGTTCGGTTGTGGAGGACAATAAAAGGTACCTCTGAGGGATGGAGGTCCCTTTCTTGGTCAATTGCTTGTTTCTTCCCTGGGATTGTGTTTTCCATCCTCACCATTCTGAACTTCATACTCTGGGGAAGCAATAGTACAGGAGCGATACCAATCTCAGTATTTCTTATTCTGCTTGCAATGTGGTTCTGCATCTCAGTGCCGCTCACTCTTTTAGGAGGCTTCTTGGGAACCAAGGCAGAGCATATACAGTACCCTGTTCGGATGAACCAGATTCCACGAGAAATCCCTGCCAGGAAGTATCCATCCTGGCTGCTTGTCCTCGGTGCTGGAACCCTGCCATTTGGGACCCTCTTCATTGAGCTCTTCTTTATTCTCTCTAGCCTCTGGCTTGGGAGGTTCTATTACGTTTTTGGGTTCCTTCTCATCGTCCTGCTTTTGCTTGTTATTGTTTGTGCTGAAGTGTCTGTGGTTCTGACCTACATGCATCTCTGTGTGGAAGACTGGAGGTGGTGGTGGAAAGCTTTCTTTGCTTCGGGCTCAGTGGCACTCTATGTGTTCTTGTACTCCATCAACTACTTGGTATTTGATCTGTTGAGCTTGAGCGGGCCAGTTTCAGCTATACTCTACCTTGGCTATTCCTTGATCATGGCTTTGGCGATCATGTTGTCAACTGGCGCCATCGGCTTTCTGATATCGTTCTACTTTGTTCACTACCTTTTTTCTTCAGTGAAAATTGACTGAAAACTCTTGCTTTATCAATCTCCATCACGCTATTTGTTTCAGCAAGGTATTGGACAGCTTTTGGATAATATCTGTGGGAGTCAAATGGTACTGTCTGAATTGTGAATTGCTCACGTTGAACACACCAAGTGCTTCAGAACTTGTTTTTTGATAGAATGGAATATATCTGAGTGTTATAAAATGTTAATTCACTCATTGTTCTGGTGTTATGAGACTTTTAAGATGTTCTGTAGTACTCCAAACAACAAAGCTTCTACTGGATCTGATAACGATGAGCAGTGATCCCCTTTGAGTGATCCTTTCTGCTGTTGCAGTGAAGCTTTTCTTTCCCCTTGTTATGAATGGCGTTGTTATTCTCATCTTCGTTGAGAATTTTCATGTTCTGCGCTTGTTATTTTTGTTTGCATTTTCTTTTTTGGGATTTTTATTTACATATGCATTACGATCTCAAATTTCATTTACAGTTTTGGCTGTTTTCAAAGCGTTTGCTTGATTCACTTGCATAGCCTAAGAGAATATGACACTGATAGCATATTGCATAATCTTATTAATTCGATGCAACTGATTTCTATAATGCATCAAATCCGCTAATTTGGAGCACACATAATCAGAGGAAATAACAAAATTTTTGTTCAGAATTTCCAGCTTCAGGCACCCGGAACACAGGCTCAACAGAAGCCTGTAGACTCTTTTTTGTTTTTTTTTTTCTTTTTTGGTACAGGAGCACAGATGCATTGATCTAAAAGAGTAAAAAGAACTTCAGCATCATGAACAATTTGACGAAACAATATTCCAAATTGAAAACACAATCCCAGACCCTCAAGAAAGAAGCTTTCGCTGTTCTAATTAGTAGCGACAGCAGAAAGCTGAAAACCCTGTCCAATATTTACATACACATGAGAGAGTCAAATTCTTAACAGGAATTGATTCTTCTATCAATGTTCCATGCAGTAATCTTTCAAATGAGCAAGTGGTGCTCTTGGTTGACAGTATCTTTCCCAAGCAGAACTCCATGAGTCTCATTCTTCATCTTCATCATCCAAGTCTTCGATGCCTATCCAGCGCGTGAAGGCGAAAAGGAACTCCTTGAATGTTACTGTTCCATTTTTATCCCAGTCCATTTCTTCTGCATCATCACAAAAGGATTGGTCATAAACTCATTTTTTTCATGATATGTTGTCTAACAGCACAACCTTGGATTGGTGGAGTGTCGAGTCAGTGAAACAATGGTGGAAGAGAGAAGTAACTCCTGTAGAAGTGCTTAGAAAAAGCAAATGAAAAGAATGTTCACACACATACACATCAACACCTGAAATTTCAAAATTGTGAAAAATGTTTTCACAGAGGGATGTATGCAATAACTGGACTCAGGCTTGAGTGAGTCTAGCTAGATGGCTGGATGAAACATCATAACCTTTAGTGCGACTGAGATAAACAGGCATCCAATGTGATGAAAAACCTCTTATAAGCAGATGTTATTTATATCCCATTAATAACATAAAATAAGTATGACTCATAATCTAGAACCCAGTATCATATAGCAGATCATCAAAATATGAGCTATTGTCATATATATAGTTATGTCAGTTAGAAGTGAAAAATAGATTCTAGACAGCAGGACAGTCTATGGTAAATTGGTTAGTCAAAAATGAATATCTGGGTAGATGCACTGCAATCATCATTTTTTTTTTGCCAATAACTGCAAAGGGAAGAGACAACAGAGGAGGAAGTACTGACCAAATCTTCTCATTGCTATACGTCCTGATGACCTTTCGCCTGCACTAGTTTCATTTATTGCATGCACCATCTCATTTTTGCTGACGTATCCATCCTTATTTTTGTCCAAGAAGACAAAAGCATCAACTAAGGTCTCAAAAGTTGCTTCAAGATCTGGTAAACCCATCCGAGGTTTCTGATGATAAGGTCATGCAAAACAAAAAGCTTGAGAGTTCCTATCCATATTTCAGTCCAGAAATATAATTGCAATAACTGCAACAAAAAATGTAACTAGAAACCAATACAAGTCAAATCCAGAAGCAAATGAATATTGTAGCAAGAAATTAAAAGAGAACACAAAAAACAAGAGTTTATCTACAATGAAGAACATAAGTAGAGTCCCTATTGACAGTCATATGAAGAAGACTGATGACTAACAATTCCCACCAGCCCATCATAGATGCAGCATTTATCTTACTAACCAAGTTATCTATCTGTTTGTTACAAGTACACAACATCGGCACACACCACTAAATGATGTGCATGTCTACAAGCCAGAAATTGAACTCCTTTTCTCAATGCAACTATTTGTAGTTCTAACCACCTCCAACAAAATTACATTTGATCACTCCCCTAATTTCATAACTTCGACACAGATCTAGCAGTACATAACTTCCATACTAGCCACCGTAGAGTGTCTCTCTCTAGCTTTCGATGATGCAAAGCAAGATACATATCTAGCTTGAGAATACAATGTTATATCTACAGAAGCAATGGGCAAATTCTAACCAATGATTAAAAATTTTAACAGGGCAGAATAAGCCACGTACACAAGTAAGGTGGGCCTTTTAATATAAGTAATTTGGTTAGGTCTTCTAAAACTGGAAGTGAAGGAGTGTACCAATGGCATAAGACTGGCTAACAAGACTGTAAAAGCAGTAATAATCTTAGCATGCTCAAGCTTGCATTTTAAAAGCAGCTTAAGTGTAGAAATAGAAGGTGACAGAAGCAAATAGCAAAAAAGCATAACCCTGTCAGATCAGCATCAATTTTACCAATCTGAGTTTGCATTTTTCTAAAAAATGGACAACACCCAAGAAGAAAATAAGAAGTAATGCTAAAAGATGATGGCCATAATTTTCTAAGGATACTTCACGTACAGCTCCTGGATTCTTCAGAAGATATACCAGGCAGAGAAGAACAATAAACTCATTGAACTTAATTCCCCTGTCTTTGTTTATATCACATGCCTCAAAGAGATCATTACTCTCCTCCTCTGTAAATGAGACTTCAAGCTTATGGAAACAATTCTTTAGCTCCTCTGGTTCTATCATACCATTAGAATCTTCATCTGAATAAAAAAGGAGAAAAAAATTATTAACAGTTTCACAACTGGGATTGAGTAACTTAAACAGCATGCATGACAGAGCCTAAACAAACAAATCTTGAATCCAAATTATCAGAAAATAATTAGTGTGTCTTCTCAAACAAAAAATATATTTTGGCTAATTTTAGCTGAAACTGAACATGAAAGTAATACAACATAAATCTTTGTTTTTGCTACATCTTTCTTAAACATAAAAAGAGTCACCTTGTGGCAATTTAATACATCTTTCTAAAACATAAACAAAAGTCATCTTGTGGTAATTTGAAGTGCTATGGTTAAATGAGTAAACGAAAGCTATGTTGACCAACTTTATTTATACAATCCTGCTCATTCTTTTGCCTTAAGAGAATTGGAACAAAACAGGGACAGCAGTTAGAATTCTTGAAGTCAGCTTAGCATATAGATACCCTTTATATGTTTTTATTACACCATATAGGGCCAGATTTATGTCTTCTCTGGATATATTTGCAGTTGAACATACTACTCTCACAAGTACTAACACTGACTTCAAATTTCCCTTGATGTGAATCTGGAAATACATCTGCACTATTGTGTCCCCATGCAGATTGAAATGGATAACAACAATTATACTTCATTTCGTTTACTGCTCTACTGAAGTAGGCTTTTTATTTCATATTGTACTCGAAAGAAATCAACATAGATATTCTTGTCTATTTTTTATGCTTCCCACTCACCTTAACTACATGCACCCAGTTGATTTTCGTAGATGATAGCAAATTAGCATAAAAAGTTGAATAACTGAAAAAAGGAAAGCCTAATTTTGGTTTTCTTATTAAATTTCTTGTGCTGCACATCAATTCTTTGACAAGTTTAATAACTTTATATGTTCTCAAAACATACATTCAAGTTCCCCATACAAAAACTAAAACCAAAAATAGAATTTCAAATTTTCAAGAAGCTAAAAAAAGGAAAGAGATCACAACCGGTACTTAGGCTATAGTTTTCTGATATCGACATTTTACACTACAATTTTTTTATTCTAAAGGAGATGTTAATCTATTAGAAGAAATTAAAGGCCTTAGAACACCTAGAAACTTTCAGAAAAGAACAACAATAGGAAAAAACCTGTGCACTCAAGTTGGAAAGTACGTCTCACATCAAAAGAAAGGATTGATCATGCAAATCTAACAAGTACATTCAACATGAAGTAGAACAAAGAAAAGCAGAGAGACACACCAAATTGCTGGAAAATTGACTTGCATTTCCTCAAACTAGCATCAATTTTAGGAAATTTAAGAATGAGGCTGTTGAATGATTTCATTGCACTTCCTTCAGATGCCCTTTGTTGCATTGCTTCGACCATCTTAGCCTCAAGCTTCGATGCAGGGACCGGATGCTTTTCAGACTCATCCTTTCCAAATACACCACCCATTTTCAATGCAGTAGTAGTAGATCGTGACTGGGATACAGACCTGCTATGAATCTAGAAAATTAGAAAAATGTGGGAACTACACAAGGAAGTCCTAGGCAATGTTGTCACCAAATTAATTCAGGAATAGAGATGAAGATATGCATTAAATCAGATATTTCTAGAGAGAAATTCAAATAACATACTTCAAATCACCTTCTTTTTCTTGGAAAAATTTTTATGCCTTGAAAACAAAGAATTTCTCAAAAGTAAAAAGAGATTGAGTACATGAATAGCTTTCTTTTAGGCAGCTGGTATCATCCATGCAAGTATACAACTTAAAGATGACAAAATCGTAAGTAAAAAAGCAAGTAGAACCATGCAGCTAAGCTATTTCTTTAAGGGCCATGACTTAATCAGGATAAAAAAAATAAAAGCGCAAGAACAAATTACAAGTGAGTGTAGAGAGGTATCAAGTAATAACCTTAATATAAATGTCTGAACATGAAACACTGATCTCAGAGGATACTCAAAAAAACAAAATGGCTGCAAATCTTCAATATTTCAGCAGTCATAAAATTTCCAATATCACCTAGTTGGTGCTGATGCCAAAAGTGAATCAGTTCCAGAACACCAGTCACTAAATAGTATCAAACAAGGGTTGCCATAAGGGGGATTTTCAAGCAGAACAAGGTTATGCCCATCTAACAATTCATAAACAAGGAAAACTACATCTGTAAATCTATAGGGAGGAATTTAGCAAAGATAAGGTGATTGAGAGAATTCATTAGTTCTAAAATTGTTCAAATAATTGTTGTGCACCCTCGCCATCCAGTTATATTATAACAACAAAATTCCAAAGACCAGCAAATAAAGTAATTAGATTCAAGATCTACTGGCCAATCACAGTGACATAAGAAACCAGATGCTTGATCCATGACATGCACTTTCAACCTGATTTTAACAGAAAAAACACAATGCACAATTAAGTGTTAATGTATATACATTGGATAGATTTGAGCTGTTGCTTAAATTATATCATTATGAGAAATGAGAACTTATTTTTTATCATTTCTCATAATTAGAACGTATTGTATTGAAACATCATCAATACGCAAGATAAACATGTTACTAACACTACCTAAACCTTAAAGTTTATTAGTGAATTACAATTTCCATCGATTTCTATATTTTTCACTCATGATGAAGTTTTGTAGAACTAAAAATTATGAAAATGAAATACATAAGTTTAATTTTTATTTCAAAATGGAACCCAATATGTGGTATGCAATCCTAGACCGCCCGGATAACCATACCACGATCATCAATTAGAGAGTCGCTCCAAATCCTTCGCTATCCTAGGTCATAAAAGACAACTGCGCCAAATTCCAAGACCAGAATCATCTCACTGCGTGGAAGCCAATTCAGAAAAGAGAAAATCGAAAAACAAAACAAAAAGTTAATCCCTCCCCGCTCTTCTGTCAAGATTCAACTCTAACTGTTAGAACCCATCAGAAATCGCGAACAAACAGAGAAAAAGACTCGGAAAACTCAAACTTTTGAGGAAAAACAAAAGAATCGAGACGTGATACTTGCCTGGCTTTCTGAAGACGAACGGAAGAAGTCCAATCCTCCTCGAGTTCGATGGATTAGTGTAGAGATCTCGCAACAAATGATCGAGAACGGGAATGCTAGACTTTACGGCTTTGATTTGAAATGAAAATGATTGATTTTGTTTTAGGAATTTCGGCCAAATAAAGGAGAGAGAGATTGGGTTCATGCTGACGCCCGCGATTGCCGCCGCACAGGATACGTGGACGGTGAAGATGGATTCTACAAATTTGGCACATCAGGCACCGGACCCTGCTGCGTCACATTTTGGGTTTCCAAATGTGTGCATTTTCAAAAGTGCCCCTATGAAAGCTTGTGACCAGTGTAATTGTCCGGTTTTACGGAAGTACATCTAGAAAAAAATATCGGCCATCGGATTCCCTTTTCCGGATCTAAAGTTCCACGTGGCAAAAAGCGACGGGGATTCAGACCTGCGTGCTTCTCACGCGTTCCCAAAGCAATGTAATGCGTGAAGTCCAGCAAAAGACCAATTGTAGCCGTTCTTCTTCCATCACCAACGTTCATCTCGAATCCGACGGCCTGTAGAATTTCACGGTCCACTCTCAACCCTTTGGCATTTTGAAATTCGCCGAATTCATCAGTCCCCGGCTAGTTAAATAGAGGCACCTCAATTTGGGAATTCGAGGATTCAAGAGTGGGAAGAGGTGCGACTCCCGCCCAATCGATCTCGTTTTTCCTCGTTTTCCCTCGTTTTCCCTCGTTTGATTGCTATTTTTGTGCATGATGGTTTGATTTGGGTGCTGGATTTTGTGTTTTTGGTTTTGATTATGTCGTGCTGGGGCGGTCCTTGATGGTTCTCGCTGATTGAAATATTTTGGATTGTGGGCCTATATTGATGCCGTATTCTAGGTTATTTTAGCGAAGTATCGATTTTTGTTGTGAAACTTTAAGGAAAAAGGAAATTTTTTTGGTTTATTGGTGAATTTTGGAGAAGTGTGATGTAGTTGTGAGCGATTTCGGGGCTCTGTTGCCTTGAGCTGGGTTAGAAGTAGTTGAATTTGTGGTTTTTGGATTGGTTGTGTTTAATTTTTGTGTTCTTTGCAATTTGTTGTGCTTTTTTTTTTTTGTAACTGTGGGCAGTTTAAAGGGAGTGATGGCTTCGAAGAGGATTCTGAAGGAGTTGAAGGACCTGCAGAAGGATCCGCCGACCTCTTGCAGTGCAGGTTCGTCTGCTTTCATCTGTTTTAATTTCTTTGTGCTTCCTGTGTGCTTCGTGTTCTTGCTGATGACTTTTCTGTTACTTCGTCACTCTGCATTTGTTGTTCATTGAAACTATAGTTGTTCATTCTTTTCTTTGCTCTTAAATATGCTTTAGTTAAGTCTAGGCTATGTTTGCATGTGATTTTTATTTCCATCCTTGGAACATCGTTTTTTTGGTTGATCCAATTTGAGTTATAATATCTTCTCTTTAGGTATGTTCCTTGAATGTGCTACCAGAGTTCTGATCTACTTGATAACCCCAGAATACTAAACAATGACAAGTCTCCAAAAGCTCCAAGTCATTCTCATGAGAGCATTTAGAAACTTGGCATTGTTGAGTGTTCTGGGATTCACAATAGATGCAATATAAATTGGGTCCAAAAAAATTTCTAATGTGCGATAGGAACTTTATGGTAGTATGAGAGGATTCTCCAACTACCACATTGTATATCATTTTGAGGGAAAAAAGGAACTTTATGATAATATGAGAGGGAAAAAAGAACTCTCAGCCCTCTTATTGTATCTCTTTATGGTAAAATTACTGCCATACTGTTGAGTCAATGAAATTTTGGTTTTATCCAACCTAACAATGCATATCATTTTATATTTTTCAGAGTTCTTGTTCTCTTTTCTTTATAGTTTACTATATGTTGTTTCCTCTTTTATAATTATAGGCCCTGTGGCTGAGGACATGTTTCACTGGCAAGCAACCATAATGGGGCCTGCTGATAGCCCTTTTGCAGGCGGTGTGTTTCTTGTGACAATTCATTTCCCACCTGATTACCCATTCAAACCACCGAAGGTATTGCACTTCTCACATATATTTCTTGGGTTTATTCTTTGAATTTTAGGAGCATTAGTAATAAAACCTCAAAGTTGTATAGGCAACAAGATTTCCTCCCAAACTCCCAATATTTTGCGTCTTATAGTTAATATGTTTTTCTCAAAAAAAGGGAACGGTTGTGGAAGTTAGTAGTTTTTGTGCAATAATCTACAGTGCCAAGTAAATAGATTTTTAAGTTTCTCAGAATAGAAGACATTAGATCCCTGAGCTTATGAATACTAATTATGGCAAACTCGAAAGAAGTGACCTTAAGCATATTTTACCATACTGAAAGAGGAATAGGACCCATTTTGATGATCTTGAAGATTCTTTTAAATGCTGATGATCCAAGGACTTCCTTGTAGTTGTTGGACTGTATTGAACGGAGCATTTTGTAATTGTTGCTTGGTCCATCAGCGCATGCATATGGTTCTCCAGGATGACAAATCTGAAAAATTGTCAATACTATCTTCACAATGTATTTTTTAGTCTTATACCTGTAAGTTGTTCAAGAATGTCATAAATGTGTTGTTTGCCATGTTGATTTGTCAAGTAAAGGCCTCTGTTTGAATCTAATATCATGGAAGGGATAGTCTATATGCTTGCTGATAGCCTTTGCCATATGTTTAAATAGGTAATAAACTTTCTTCTTCTTACCTGCTGGATGGTGATTTTCTTTGCACTGATAAACTTCATCTTCAGGTCTCTTTCCGCACCAAAGTTTTTCACCCAAATATTAATAGCAATGGGAGTATATGCCTGGACATCCTCAAGGAGCAGTGGAGTCCTGCTCTGACTATATCAAAGGTGATGAATTATGTTAGATTTGCTCTTTTTGTAGTTTTAATATTTAACATGTTTATAGTAACTATCTGCTTAACGGTGTAAGAGATAGCCTTGACCAAATTCATATAGGTAGCTCTTCTTTGCTTATCTTGTTTGTTTCAAAATCAATGTTTGTAGTTGTGCACCTGTATATGGTTTCAAACATTGTCCTTTTGAAAGTTTTGAGTGACTTATTCCATTTTCTCTCCATTTTATACTTTTTGTGTTACTAATTGGATGCCCCAACAATGTGCAGAGGGGATATCCAATCTTGGGTGTTCTAAACTTTTGGGAACAATTATAGGGATGTAGGACGAACAATCCTTCTTTCCAAGGGATATTATAACCTTTTTTTGTGGATATATAGTCAGACAATCCTTTTATAACCTTTGTAACTAGTGCTTGGAGGAGAGCATAAAACAAGGTGGGTCGCTATCTGGTGGGGATTTAGTGTGCTAGTCTTGCTCTGAATCATACTTTGATATAGTTTGCAAGTATTCTGTGGATGTGCCGATGCCTTCTTTGAACTCATCAGTTATCTGGCGTTGTGCAGGTTCTGTTATCAATTTGCTCGCTGCTGACAGACCCAAACCCAGATGACCCACTGGTACCTGAGATTGCGCACATGTACAAGACTGACAGAGTCAAGTATGAGGCAACTGCGCGTTCTTGGACCCAGAAATATGCCATGGGTTAGAGGAGCATTAGGTGTCATTTTGTGTCATAATTAGTGAGATTATGCAAGCTTGCTATGTCGTGGATGTGTTTCGTCATTTGCCTTGTAGCCGTAGGACAAAAATTATATATATTTTCCTGTAACTGTGATTTGTGGTGTCTTAACTTTACACTAAAAGACCTTGTAACTCTATTGTGGCGTCTACTTGCATTGTCTCTTGCAGGAGGTGTTTTAGCAAGTGATTTGTGGCACTAACATTTCAGCATGGTCCGCAGATTCTGTATGGAATTCTCAGGTACGTGACCAGCAAATTCTATTAAGAAATTAAATAAATATGTTGAGTTTGGATGTATCTAATCCGGATTGAAATTTAAGTTAGATTAAAAATTTAAAATTAAATTTAAATTGGTGTCTAATTATAAATATCTTATTATATAATATTAAAATTTATAATTGGAGTTTAACAAGGATGTATAAATACTAGAACGGTTTATTATTTGGATTAATTTGAATGAACTGATCGAATTGAAATTGAATAACAAATTCAGTTCGAGCTTTTTGGTTTGGTTTTAATTTTGAATTTTTAAAAATTATTAAAATTGAACCAAATTGATGTGTACATATATATATATATATAGAGAGAGAGATTTTGTTTTATGATTAAATGTACTCAATTTTGGTTATAAATTATATGTATGTGTTTGAATTCGGTTTTCGGTTCAAACCGAATCCAACCAAATTCTGTCCCAATTCGATTTTTTGATCAATGTGGTCCAATTTGGTTTCAGAGTTTTGAAAATCAAATCTATTGGTTTAGTTTATTCTTCAATTCAGTAACCAAATCAATTGAATATACTCCTCTAATAAATACTTTAATAATACATAGAGTTTAATGTGATATAATCATATATGATGTGGTAGTGAATTAAAGAAAAATATAATAGAGAGAGAGGGTGGATGTTTTTGGTTTTTTTTTTTGTGGTAAAAAAGAACGGTGTTTTAGATGTGAAAGAAAGAGTAATGCTTTTTCTTTAAACTCGTATGTTGATAATGAATTACTTGCTCTATTATGAATTGTGGGCAAATTATATATATCATTATTTTCCTTGCTTTTGTCTTTTTATGTTACTTTTTTTGTGTTGCTTGTGAATAATTTGATTCATAAATCTTTCGCTGTGAATTATAATAATTATTATCAGAGCTTAAAAATATGCAATCAAAATAGTAAAAAAAATTTTCGAAGTGAAGAAATTTGATGACAAGATAAATTTTGTTAAAATACTTTTTATTTACTATGGTCTCCAAAAGATGTTAGAAAATAAAATAAAAAGTCAATCAAAATGAGCAATGAAGGTTGAGAAGAGATGGATCAAAAAAGTTGAATTTAATTTTCTAAGCATGTTTGTGAGATTTTGTACAATGTTATTGATAAGAAAACAACAACGGATGTCTAAACAATACTTAAGAAAATGTACATGTCGAAAAGTTCTATCAATAAATTCTACCTTAAATAATAATTGGAGGATTGTGTATAAGTGAATGTATAACTGTGTTACATCACTTAAATACCTTTAACAAGATTATCAATATTTTATTAAGAATTGATGTGAAATTTGAAGATCCTAACAAAATATTGATTCTTCTAGTATCCCATCTTATTTTTTATTGTTATATTATGATCATAATTTTCTATGATAAGAAAACTCTCGAGATGAAAAAAGTGATATTAAGTCTCTTTTTTAATGAACAAACTAAAAACTTTAATATCAATATTAAAATCCGTGAAAGATTAGTAGTTCAAAAAAGAGAAAGATTAGGGGAATGTGGAGAATGCAAATAATGATACAAATCAAAATTGAATAAAAAATATAATATTATTTGTGTAAAAAGTATTATTGTATTATGCAGCATTATCTAGAGCTTAGGAAGATAGTCTTTTAATATGACAACAACATTAACTAATGATACTTTTGAGAATAATTAGAGTAATTATTACTCACAAAAATTTTAATTATGTTTTCAAAAATCTTTAGAGCAATTATTATTATCCAGAAGAATAGTAGTTATTTTTTATACTACCACTCGACAAATTTGGAAATAAAGATTATTCACTCCAAATTACTCTAGAAAATAAATTATTCTACTGCATACTATTTTTCTTACTCTTATTTATATTTTCATAAGACCCAAATTATTCCTATTACCAAGGTTTATAGTTGCGGTTTCGGTTTCGATTTCGAGACCCAGCGAAACCAATACGTTTCGGCCGTTTCGGTTTCACTTTCGGCCATTAGGTCTCGGCCAAAAGATTTTTTTTAGTTATTAATTGTGTGTTGACCAGAGTTTGAATATATTTTGACTGTACTTTAACTTCAAATTAAAAATTCGATAAAATATTGAAAAAAATTTAAAAAATTTAAAAAATTAGGAATGAATTTATACTTAAATTTACCATAATATTAAATATTATTTTAATTAATTAAAATTAATTTTGATAGTTAGTCACTGATATAGTATACTTTTAATATATATTAGTGTATTAAAAAAACATACAAGAAGTAATATGGATATGATTAAAAGTTAAAAATTAACATAAGCAAATTTAACATTTCATTAAAATGTACGTCACACATACATAATTTATAAATTATAAGATAATACAACTAATATATAATTTATAAATTATATCATATTATACTTTTTTTCTAAATTTGAAAAATGTTATATACCTATTTAAAATCTTTGTTATAATGGATATTTTTCTTTTAAATTAAAAAAATTTTATATTTTTTTTGAATTACTGGATATATTGTAAAAATCTAATTGGTATAGATTTACCACTATAATTAAGAATATTCAAAAGATAGATGTCTTTGATACCATTTAAACTAAAGTAAAAAGATGAAAATACTCATAATTTGGTTAGTATAGATTTTGATGATTTGGTCGTTATTTAAAAAAAACTCTCATTCATAAAATCGAGAGATTTATCTCAAATTAAATTTTAATATGAGTTATAAAATTGCCTATGATACGGTTTAAGTTCGTTTCGATTTATCATTAAAATTTTAATCTGAGTGTAAAATTATAATTTTGCCTCCAAGATGGTTTAAAATTATTTCAATTCGATCTAAACTAAAATTGGGGTTCAATCTATACTAGATTTGGAATGCGATATAAACAAATTTAGAATTTATTTTTTCTTGTATTCTCTATTATATCACCTTTTATTAAGTTATGACATTTTTGTCATTTCACCTCAATTGAAATGACTTCAAATGATATATATTTAAAAATTATAAAAAAATTTATAATTAATTTTTATCAAAATATTAAATATTATTTTAATTTTACCACTATATTTCACCTTCTGCATTATGTATCTGCCGTTGTTCATCAGGAAGATGCTGCTAAGGCCCATGTCCTTGTAGAGCTTGGCCTTCGCGTCGAGGTTCATATGCAGCAGCTCCATCGTCTCCATCACCTGCGCCGTGAACGGCGAATGCTAGCTGGAGGAGTTTGCAGCGTTGCCGTCGTTTCCTGCTGCATTGCTTTCGTCGTCGCCGTCTTCGTCCATGGACGACGGGTTCTCGGTCTTCATGTGTGTTTGGAATATCTGTTCTAGTGTGGCTCGGTACTCACAGGCGTACTTGAGGTAATACATCACGTAGCCGGTGAGAGGATGGACGGCCCCGCCGGGCACCGGCGTCTTCCCTCCGTCGGCTTTGATGGACCTCAAGAGGTCGCAGAATATGGTCACTGATGCCTCTCCGAGCCGTGACCACGCTGAAACTACCTCTGATTTTATAATCAACGGCGGCGCCGAAGCGGATTGTTGGCTGACGTCCTTCACCTCGCTGGAGAAGAGTGTCTCCGTTGCCTTCGCCGCGTCATTCAAGGTCTCGTACATGTCCAACACCTTGAACAGCTTCTCAGCGGAGCGCTTCGTCATCGCCACAGCCTCAGCGAAGTCGAAAAGGTGAACGATGATGCCACAGGTGAGGCTCTCGAACACATTTCCGGCGATGTCGGGGCGGTCGGAGAAGACGGCCTCGCAGAGCTCCCGTTCTTGCGGGATGGTGACGGCGAATGCGTGGCGGAAGGCCTTGGTCCATGAAGAAATGGCGGCCTTCAGCGACTCCCAAGACATTTGTTGCACGTAGTCGATGCTCACCTTGTCGTAGCCGCCGGCGCTAAGGCTCGACTCCAGGGCGTTGCTGCGCGAAAAGGAGAACAAGTGCACGCACTCGGCGTCGTAGCCGCCAGCAATCATCTCGGCAGCGATTCTCCGCAGCCTCTCAACAGTCTCCTTCGCGTAGGGCAGCATTTCCTCGGCATTGTTGGGCTCTGCCGAAGGCGGCCGCCTTGTTTGCGGCGTGGGGTGGGCGACGACATCCACCTTCTGCTTACAATCTTCGAGAAGAGAGTAAAACTCGTCTTCTAGGAACGACATTGCGTGGTGGAGGACTGCGCCGGCGACATTGACGATGCCGGCGAGCTTGTGGTCGCCAGAAAATCTGGCCAGCACCGGCATCATCCTAGACGCGTGGCCGATGGCGTCTAGCACTGGTGGCACTTCGTCTTCCTCGGTCCATTTCGCCTCGCCGGACTCGTACTTGCTGATCTCTCTCTCTAAAAGCGCGGCGAACCGCCCAATGGTGTGCTGCGGGATTTCCGGCATCTTGCCGGCTTTATCTGTGCCGTCGGTGAGAGATGAGACAATGGTGAGGAACTCGTCGATGTCCTCGAAGATGTCAAGGAGGTCAGCGTGGGGATCTTCTGCAGCACCACCATCATCATCGCCGTCCCCGTGGTTCTTCTCCGTTGATTCTTCTTGTCTCAGCTGCTCTCGTGCTCCTTCTTCGTCAACTTGTTCCAAGAAGCTGCTCTTGGTGGCGGCGTCGTGGAGGTGAGCTCCGCGCGAGTTCGAGCGCGCTCGCCCGGCGAGCTCGCCGGCTCTGCTCCCTCTCGTCGCCAACGAAGTGAACAGTAAACCTAACTGAAACGAAATCTCCGTACCGGCCGAAACGTCAAACCTTGCCTATCACGCTACTGCCCAACCAAAGAGGCTCCTATGGAATCACGTGACCGAATCAAAAATGGCTTATATCAATTAAATGTATTTCATCATGTTAATTTTAGTATTTTATGAATTTATATTGATTTTAAATACTAAACTACGGTGTCTTGTATTTGTTGAAATAAAAAAAGAGAAATTTTCATTAATTAAAATTTAAAAGAGAAAAAAATGAGCCCTTTTAGATTCAAAGATGACTAAGTCTAAACGGTAAATCCGAAATGGCTTGAATATAGACCCATAAGAATGTTAAAATGGATTTGATCGGTTTGGTTTCGGCCCGCTCCACTCGCTTCGCTAGACCAACCAGTAACCCCAAATCGAAGAGGCTTTACAGGGTCGTCGCTTCGGGCCTGGTCTGACCAGCCCGGCTCGTTAAAATCGGTGATTCACAGTGGTGGAGGGTTTTTGGAAGTACGTGAGCAGTAAATGGCGGTCACTGCTCGCTCTCGATCATAAATTCCTCCGCGTCTTCGCCTGTAGGGCACCATCCTCCGCCTAGATCTCGCTGGATTCCGATTGCCGCCGGCTTCTCCAGGGGTACCTCGAGGAAGGCAAAGCCTGAGTTCCGTCATCGGCCATGGCTTCCGGGCGGTACATGGCCTACTCGCCCTCCCCCACCACTGCCCCCCATTCCCCCCGCCTCCACGGCATCCGCGCCGCCTCCTCTGCTATCTTCGAGCAGGAGAAGTGAGTCTGGATGTTCGATCTTTGTTCTGATCGTGTTGTTTGATTGTTCTTTGGTTTATTCGTTGGTTTGAGATCGGAATGGTGGGCGCGATCGGATGTTTTGTGTTCGGTTTTTCGTTTTGAGGATGCGATTTTAGATTCTGTGGGTGTGGTTTTTTTGTCTGAAAGTTGGGATCTTTGAGCGGTTTTGGTTCATCCATTGGATAATTTAGATGATTGATTGTGGATAAGTAATAGTTGCAAAAGTTTGATCTGGGGACTATTTTCTTTGTTGCGTTTTTGTTGTTCAGATTTGAGGGGTGCTGGGTTTGCTATTGGATGTATTTACTGGGTGTTTTTTTGGGTCCGAGTTTATTCTTCTGATTTATGGTTGTTATATGAGCTGTGATTTGGTGAAGATAAGTTCTTAGCTGTAATAATTCTGAACATACCGAATTTACTCTGCAGGTATCTATCGGAGTTGCTTGCTGAACGAAACAAGATTGTACCTTTTGCTCAGGTGCTTCCACATAGTTATCGGTTGTTGAATCAGGGTGAGTTTCATGACCTGAACAAATTCGTCTAAATTCTTATCACAATATGATCCTAAATCTAGAAGGATCATGCGTCGCATTTGTTGCCTTTGACCCCTGGGGCTAGTTTTTGTGAACGCATTGCACTCTGGTCTGTATAGTGCCTCGCATCATTCCCTTATTAGGTGTCTCACATGAGTTAACATACAGTTGGTTCTGTGTAAGCTGCCTTCATGCTTGTTGTGAGTACCCCATCAATCTTGAAGCATGGAATGCCTTATCTTCTCTGGTAACTTGGTGCCTTCATATGTAGATATGGATATGCCTGATTGATAACTCATATTGGCCAGGGGAGATTATTGTGAGAACAACTGAAAAAAAAATGGAGGCAATATAGGTGGATTCCAGAACCATTCTGTGTGCTTTGTAGGGATTCGATCTGTTGGATGTCTAGTACAAGCCTTGTTTCTTCTTAGGCTACTGTGGATTCCTCGTTTTTTTTATTGGTACACAGCTTTCTGTAAATGATGTTAAACACAGGACTAGGATAAAATAAAAGGTGGGTCGACTTTTTCTCCACTTTTTTCACATTACTGGGCAAAACAAAAGAAATCATGGTGCCTTGTCTTTTGGAGTAATAGTGTGTCATCTAAGAAAATTTTCTTTTACTAACCTTTCATTAACCTATGTCTGTCAATTTACATCTGAGTGGACTAATAAATGCTAACCAATGCGTCTTATGCTTGAAATTGACGTTTTGAAGCAGAAATTTTGCGTGTAACTACATTGTTGGGGAATGCACCTCTTTTAGATCAAAGTGGGCTAGAACATGGTAGCCCACTAACAACTGGAGGATTATTTTCAAATGGAGGAGCAGCTGATATGAATGGGTGGGCAGCAACATTTCAGCCAGAAGTATGGATGCTAACCATTAACATAACCTCTCTTTGCGTCTAATTTTACTTTTTTAGCAGCATTGCAATTTGCTCGGAATTTTTATGCTAACTTTGGTTTATACTCTTTTTTGTGGGTGTGTTTTTTATGCTAACTTTGGTTTATACTCTTTTTTGTGGGTGTGGACACTATTGACATACTCCTTACATTTCTTGCTAACATGCTATCCAGTTCGAAATCTTTTGGTTGGCAAAACATATGCTCCAACACAAATTTTCATCAATTGTTTGGTGTTGCTATTTATGTGTGAAATCTTGCACTGACTCTTCAAGTTGACTTTGCTCATTTGTCTGATGGGTCCTCACAACTCACAAGAGTTTCCTAATATCATTTGCCTCTAACATTATTTTAGATATTGATCTAACATAATAACTTTTGTCTTCTGACGTATTCTAGCCATTAGAATCCCACTTCCTGAAATTGTTGGGTTGCTGCTTTTCTATAAAGCAAGCAGAGTACATGCCATAAATTTTACACCTTTCAAATTTCTTCTGAACTGTCAGAATTTCGAGGAATTATGCATCATCAGAACGGTTTCTATGTGCCTGAACTAGCTTTGGTTTTTCTTTCTTTCTTTCTTTCTTTTTTTCTTGAGGAATGATTACTGGCTAAGCATGGTTACGTTTTCTTAGTTTCCTTTATGTAGGTTGTCCCTCCCCCTAAGTATGAACCGAATGAGGGAATACGTGTGGAATAGGTGTTTCCTGTGACCTGTTCTTTTTCATGTCATCAATACTTTATTGATTCCCATGGATATATTCTTTTTGAATATGTAGTCTGTGAAAATTGCAGCTACTTTTTATTGAGGTTGTATGCCTGTCTATATTATGATTATTTTTGTTTTGTTATTATTATTATTATTTGTGATATGACTGCCCTCCGACTAGTTCACGATAACATATGTCTCCTGGAGTCTTTCTGTGCTACTATGATGTTTTCTTTGTGATATGGTATGGCCTTCCCTTGATAAACAGAATGTCGGGCTTTTACAACCTTCAGCTGCATATGGTTGGCTTGGACCACGAGGTAGTTCATCAGGTTTTATTGTTAAGAGAACACTCAGGGTGGATATTCCTGTGGACAAATACCCTACTGTATGTTCAATTTTTTCTTGCTTTTAATCGCTACACTTGGTCTCATGCTCTTGATTTAGCACTTACTGCTTCTATTATTATTTCTTATTTTGCAGTACAACTTTGTTGGACGCCTCCTTGGTCCTAGGGGAAATTCACTTAAGCGTGTCGAGGCAAGTACAGAATGCCGAGTCCTGATAAGAGGGCGGGGCAGCATTAAAGATCTAGCACGGGTAACGGAGTTGCTCTAACAACTATACTTTGTACTCGAATGTAGTTTGTCTCTGTGCAGATACTAATGGTTAGTGCTGAGTATTATTATACGTAAAAACTGAAAGTCTTGCCTTCTTAAGGTAGAAAGTTTACCAACTCTTGGGCACAATAAGCAATATGTAGTATGCAAGACTTCCTGCACGACCTGGTTGGTTCCTAGAAAATCCATCTAGGGTCTTGCATGTGCCAGTTCTGCCTTATTTCTAAATCCAATTGTTTCTCTTTCCACAATATGGTAACCTAGATGGCAGGTTGCTTTTGCTTATGACATTTATACAGATTTAGCTGCACATCCCAATTGAGATCACATTGGATTTACATGCCTGTAACAGGACTTGTTATTTGTCATCCATGATACATTATCGACAGAATTACATTTATTCTTTGTCAACATAGACATTGAGAACTTGAACAAAAATTCTAGATTGCTGAATCATAGTAAGTTAGCAATAAACTCTTTTGATAAAAGTGGTAATACTTGCTTGATAGAAAAAAGTTAATAAGTTTGCTGTTTGCGAATATATCATTGATCCAAAGCATGACTATGCTTGTTAATAATGGGATTACCAGCTTTGATAAGTCGCAACAATTATAATTTTACTAGAGCTTCACAGGTTTTGTGAGGTTGAGTAACTCAATAACTGGAAGTCTTGAAGAATGTTAAATGCTTCAGCCTTGAACTCCCCAAGTACTTAAGAAGCTTAATCCTTGCAGTGTAAAGACTAATGAGGTTCATATAATATTATCATGAGGGGATGTGGTTCCATTATTGGAATTTGCCAATCAAAAAATTCAATTTCATCATGCTTTAACTATTAACTGTATGTTGTTCTTTAGAATGTTCTTTTGTGTGAAATATGTGAAGTATTTTCTCGACGGCTTGAAGCACTCTTTGATAGAGTCATCTTTTTGTCTATATTTTTCCAATTACAATAAGAGTATTTTTTTTCAAATGCCTCATATATGGTTGTAGGAAGAGATGATGAGAGGGAAGCCTGGTTATGAACATCTTAATGAGCCCCTTCACATACTGGTAGAGGCAGAACTGCCAGTTGAAATTGTTGATACTCGCCTGATGCAAGCACGTGAGATCCTTGAAGAATTGCTCAAGCCTGTGGTAATGCACCATAAATTCTAGCATCTTGATTCACATATCAATTGTCATGTAATCTATGTTTCAGATGCATATATTCACTATTTTCTTGGATGCAGGATGAATCACAGGATTTCTTTAAGAAACAGCAGCTCCGGGAATTGGCCATGCTCAATGGGACCCTCCGCGAGGAGGGGTCACCTATGTCTGGCTCAGTCTCCCCGTACAATAGTCTTGGTATGAAAAGAGCAAAGACAAGGGGGTAGAGTTGTGGCTTGTTTGGTGGCTGTCCCGTTTCAGGACCAAAAGCTAGCTTATGACTGCCTGGTCCTACTATGTTGGATTGTGGAATTAGACCATGCTGTGGATTGTCTACTGGACAGAGGTGCTGAGGCTCTGCTTCACCAATAAGTTTGTCTGGAAGTGTGCTTTATAAGTTTATATGCTGCTGAGGCTCAGCTTCGCCAATAAGTTTGTCTGGAAGTGTGCTTTATAAGTGTATATGCTACTTGGGGGTTTGAGGCTTCTATTCTATGTCGCTTAGTTTGTTGTGAGTTGTGTAGTTCATTGTGTTGTGCATGTATGTACCTAGCAAGTCGGCTCAGAAACATATTGTGCTGGTAGTTGGATTGTGCTAATGCTCTCAGTTTTGAAGGAAGAGAATAATCTTGTGGTTGTATAGGGAAATAGGAATGAGTCAGAGTCTTGTTTGCATGATCATAAAACAATTAAATGTTTTGGCAGTTAATATTCTTTTTTATAATCCTCATGTTGAGTTTGTTGCTGTTTGGTTTTTCATTTTACTGCCCCACTTTCATTCTTTTCCTTTAAAATGATAATACAGGTTTGTTTAGCCCTAATTACCTCCTATAGAATTTGTTCATTACAGAACTTAGCAGCCGTTTATTTATTTTTTTTAGTTTTTAAATAAAAAATCGTACATCTTGTTGTGAATTTACAAAAATTACTTAATTTATCATTATTAATAAAAAATTACTTAACTTATATTATAAAAAATCACCTAAATTAAAATATTTGAATCTATTATATTAATTTAATTAACAAAATTGAAGTAAAATAAAATATTTTTAAAATATTTTAATTGATATAAATTTTTATAAATTTAAAATATAATATTAGTGATTTTTTATTTATAAGGATAAGATAAGTAATTTTTCGTAAATTCAGAATAAAATAGATGATTTCTTGACAAAAGTTTTTTTTTTTTTTAATCATCGTGAGAGGTTTTTATGGTGATCCTCTTTTACTAATATTGGGCTCAACCCTCGAATCAGATTTAGTTTCTGCTAAATTGATCCTTTGAATCTGTATCCAACGGTTGGAATCGATAGATCTAGACTGTTGGATCCATATCCAACAATTCCTGAACGCTAAATCTTTGTCCTACCACCTCCCTTGCGACCTAATTTGATAAATTGGATCTGGATCCGATGGTCCAAATCCAACATGATTCGATATATCTAGACTTTGGATCCATAGCCAAAAATCACCAAACTCTAAATCTCTCTCCTAACGCATCCCTTGCGACCTCGCTCTTATCCTACCTACATCTGTCTCTCCGTGGCAACTCTTCTCCACCAAGGTTGAGAGACCGGAGCCGCTGAGTAGCTCCTCTCCGAGAGGTGGGGAATGGGCCGGCCCAACCCAAGCATGGTCCAGACAAGACAAAGCTTGCTAAACCCGAAATTGTGCTCGGATTATCGAGCACCGTTTAGTTCGAAATCAGGATCAAGACTAGTGAACCATTTTTATAAACTAATATTTTTTTTATCAAAATTAACTCTTTAATAATTTAAAATTCGAAAAATTATTTAATTTTTTATAATAATTTAATTTAATAATAATATAAAATAAGTAATATTAATTTTTTTGAAATGAACTGATCCTAATCTCAAATCAAACGGGACCTCAAAATCCCCATTTACTTTTGGGAGAAGGCTCAAGACAAGGCGTCCCGTGGTTGGGTTCGGCTACTCAAACAATTTTCGCTTTTTTTTTTTTTGGACTAACTCCGTCATCCCTTTCTTTTTTATTATTATTATTTTATATGATTTTTTAATATACAAATCTTTGAGTTTTTCTTTTCTCGTAAAAAAATATTTGAGGGTTTTCTTCGGTTAGGTCTTTTTTTATTCCCAAAGAATCTATGGATTTTGTTGGTAACCCTTTTTTTTTAGATTTGTTTGATTGTTTCTGATAAAGAATTTTTTTAAAAAAAAATGGTTTATTTTTGGCAAAATAATTTTAGATTCTTTTATATTTCCATGGACAGTTTTTTGGAATTTTTTATAAGGAAATTTAATTTTTCTTTTACTTCCATAAAAACTTTTTCAGATTTTTTTTTTATTTGGTACATAATTTTTTGTATGTTTTGTAAAGGTTCTTCAAATGTATTTCGTGATTTTTTTATATATTTTTTTGAAATTTTTAACTAATTAAAGATATTTTCACAATTTTATTTGTTGGTAAAATCTGTGGATCATGCGGGCGTAGCTCGTGCTAGATCCCGAAAAAAAAATAGCTAGCGGAAATGCGTATATCACGATTAGCCTGACTAGCAACATTTCTATTAATCCTACTAATCTGGATTATCACATTCATTACTCGATGTTAAAACGCGTTTAGAGGGAATACACGGGCAAAGCTCATTTTGTCGAGAACACATACACACACACAAGAGGTTAAAGAAAGAAATGACAATTTGGAATCATAAATATCTCAGAGAAAATATAATTACATCTATGCCCATGAAGCATGGAGTTATTGCATTCATACCCTTTGCAATGCCCAGAGTCAATTCAATTGCTTACTTGCTAAGCAAGTAGGAAAAGCTAGCGACATAATTAATTGTTTAGGTCACAATCACATTAAATTAACCAATTCAACCGATAACTTCAAGAAAGACATATTTTACAAAATAATTCATTTCCGCCCTTTGTTTCACAAAAAACCACCATCTCCTCAGAAGGTCTTTTGCATGTGTACCCCTAAATAACTACAAATTGTACACAAGGTATATGCATAGTATAGTTTACCCTAGTTTCAGAGGTATACATGCAAAATAATTCATTCAATCGATACAGGTGAAGTATAGGATCAAGCGCAAAAACAGTACAAACTCTTATTTTTTCGGAGAGTTAACATCACAAACTCTCTCTCTCTTTTTTTTATATTATATATATATATATATATTTACCTCGCAACGAGGTTCATCGTCTATCTTCACACGGAGAGGCCTCGGACAACGGGCATCAGAAGCCGGTGGCGCCGATGAAGGCGAGCGCCTGGTCCCGGCGCTTGCGAGACGTCTCGGGGTCGTCGCTACAGGTGCAGATGATCCAGGAGATGATGGAGAGCCATAGGATGATGAGGCAGTACAGGGCGTCACCTCCATAGCTTGCATCACCTCCCATGCCTTCTTTCATTTTCCTCGCCTTCCCTTCTTCTTCTCTTTGTGAGCGTGAAGTGTGAGGAGTTGCCCAAGTAATGGGGCAAGACTTATCCTCGTGACAGTTTAAATATCAAGTTGTAGTTGAGATGCGTGTTGACTCGGTGATTGGGTTTCAGTTTCACCGAGAGACGTTTTCAACTTTTTCTCGAATAAAAAGGGGGAATCCGAGGGAAGTAGGGGAAGTGTTTGAGGGCAAATTACTTTGGGCATTGGTCCAGGAAGTCCAGTTCCAGTTGGAATTCAATTCGACGTGCAGGTACTCTGGGAACTGGTCCAGGGCGATCTGCTTTCCTTTTTCTTTCCGTTATTTGTCAACTTCCTGCATTTCCATATTCTAAAGTGGCGATTTCGGTGACTTCGCCAATTTCCTTGAGTAACTCGTCAAATACGTCACTTCAGGAACGGAATCGGATGAAACAGTCGTCGTAGACTCGCAGGTTAGTGATTTGGATTCTTTTGCCATGAGCTGACTTTTTTTTCTAATTGCATACTTAATAAATGCTTGTTTATCAACAACCTCCGAGAAATTTGTTAATAATGATGGATTAGTTTGAGTTTATGTCCAAATCCAGTCAATTAAATGGGGTCGTGGATATTTAATCAGTTGGATCGAACGGATGGCTTTGGGATCTGTTGTAGATGGTCTAATATATTTTCCACTTGCCGCACTAATGAATCTGCTTACGTTGGTTAAACCTAAATAATTAGGTCGATAAATCAGGATTTAGGTAGGCAACCCACTACAAATTTCGATCTAATCCACGAAATCAAAGCATCATTAGTGGAAGTTTCCGAAGACGAAAAATTCTGACTTCTTATTGTAAAATCTATGAAAAGGGCCAAACTAGCTGCGATTTACTCGATTACCGAGTCGGATGGTCGGATCCGGCGTACTCTGAAAGACGGTGAAACATAAATTTTGGAATGGACTGCGAGATCTTTATGTTTGTGTCGACAGAAATCAATTGTGAAGCGGGAATTTATTACCCTGCCACCCGCTACCCACCTTTGCGAGTGCCATCCGGCAGGTTCATCCCAACATTATCACCATGGTCCCCTCCGCTATGCACATTTTACATGGTGCCTCCGTCCCTTGAGATCAAAATCAAAATCAGTCTATTTTAAAATTATTTTTTTATTTATAAAATTAAATATTATTTTATTTTATATTATTATTAAATTAAATTAAATTAAATTATTATAAAAAATTAAATATTTTTTTAAAATTTTAAATTATTGAAATATTAATTTTAATAAAAAAAAATAGTTAACTAATTTTTTTATTTTAATTCTAAATCAAAGGTGCCTTAATGGTCCAATCATCCACCTCCTCAAACTTTGTTTTCGTGCTAATCAACACCCGAAGCGGCAGCGAACTCTTGGTCCACTTTTCCATTTCAGTCCTCGTCATCCCTGTGCCTTTTTCTAAAAGCCGCTCGCGATTCATACTTTGTTTGACTGAAACCAAAATTACACTATATATATATATATATCTATATATATAAACAGCTCAATTTATTTACCTAAATTAAATAAATTAAACAAATTAAAATCGAATAACAATTTTTTTAAAATTTAAATTACGATTTCTTTTGTTCCAATTTAATCGATTTAGTTTAATATGTTAAATACAAAATTTTATTCTATTCGTTTATAATTTTTTTTAAAAAAAAAGACGTAAAAAAATGGTGGACCAATCATATATGGATAAGTTTTGCGGGCACGAGCTTTTAATTCATTGTAATTGATTGATTGCATCTGAAATAATTTTAGATTTTAAAATCGGAATGCACCGGCTTCGGTGGTTGAAACGTTCAGAAATCATTGCGCGGCGAGCGGTCTTTTTCACCAACCTACCCAATTTTATCGAAAATTTTCGTTTCCCAATCGAAAAACATGAAATCGCCCAAATATTAATTAATTGATATTCTAATGATCTTTGTGTCCCCTTGCGTTGGATGATATTAGCATTTTTGTGAACAAGGATTTCTAATATGACATTTGTCGGGGTTTATATTAAAAAAAGACGTATACTTGCAACAAAAGTTATGATATTTTGATTCGACATTTAGCGAGGACCTATACGAAAAAGATCCGACCTTCCATTGATTCTGTTCTGCGTTCTGTACGAGTTGGAATCAACTCAACCACGGACCAGAAACCAAATAGGTTTCTGAAGTTTAAGTCAGAAGCTATTTTCATTGATCGTCGATCATCGTAATATATTTTACAATTAATAAGATAAAAACTTATCGCAAATAATTCGAAGAATGCAGCTGAAAAGATGAGAACAAGGAATGTCTGAACTATATAGACGTGATTTTATTTCATTTTCCAGACTCAACAGCCTCAGAAACACGTTGGTTTCTACAAATTCGCTAATCTAGCAAGCAGCGGGATCAAGAAAGATAGGTGCCGCAGACTCCGAAGCCCGAGCTGCAGCCGCCGCAGTCGCAGCCCTTGCCGCCGACGAAGACGGGCCCAGGGCTTTTCGGCCGGCTGCGGGGCCGGCCATGCGGCACTGGTGGCGGTCGCTGTGCCTCGATGTCGCCGAAGAAGATGCTCACAGATATGATTGAGAGCCACAAGATGACGATGTAGAACATGACATCCCCTTCTTCTATTCCGAGCGCCATTTCAATCCGTCAGCTTCTTTGAGTTGCTCTTCAAGTGATTCTCAATTTGCTCCGAACGAAGAGTATTTATAGGCTCGTGCCCCGACCATTCCTTGCTCGCTAAAAATGGTCATTATTGTACTGCTTGGAGAGTGGTTGTCTGACTCTCATGGCTTTCGTTTTATTTTCATGTTTCACTGTTTAGGGTTTTGTCCTCTTCAAATCCTCTTTATTTTTCTATTTAATTTATGTTGGAATTTTTTTAAATTTTTTTTATTGGAATCTTTGCCTGATCCGGCAGATGTGACCTTCGCCACTATCAATTTGCATCTCGTGGGGGCATGGGAATTAATGAAAGCACCTTCGTGACGTATGGAAGTTGTCCATTTGTTCGGCTAAATTATGAACCCCTAAATATCTTGGAGTTTGAATATTTTTTCCATTGTGAATTAACCCAAAAAATACTTTTCATTTAACCACTGTTAAGATAATAGGAGAGATTTTTTTTTACTCGTTTGAAAATAAATGTATGAGTGAACATTTCTATTTTTTTATTTTCGACTCATTTTTAGAAATTGTCGAAAATATCCAACTTTACACCTTTGATTAGCTAAAAATATATTTCAAAAATATAATTATTAATATATAAAATATTATAAAATATTATTTATTTTATAAATTATTTTTTTAAAAAAAGTATGATTATTCATGTAGGGCTGTACATTCAGTTAAAACCGAACCGAACCGAACCGAACCGAATAAACCGAACCGAAATTTCCAAATTTTTAAAATCCAAAACCGAACCGAAATATTTCGGTTCTTCGGTTCGGTTCGGTTATAACCGAATTACAACCGAATTTTTTTGCAAAACCCAAGCCCAAGACTCGGCAAACCCAAGCCCAAGCCCAAGCGAACCTGGAAGCTGATGGAGCAGCCGAGGGAGGAGAGGAAGGAGGAGCCGGCAGTGTAGTCGGGATCCGGGTGGGCAGTGGGGATGTGGAAGTACTGCTGGAAGAGCTGAAGAAGACAACCTGGTGGCGGAAGTGGGTGATCTGGACGCTACTGCACCCGGTGCCGCTGCTTCTTTTCTCTTGGCTTCCATGAGGTTTCATCCGTAGAGAACAACAACATCTTCTTCTTCGTTGAGGAAGGAGTGAGCCATTTGACGGCTGAACTCGAACAAATAGTCCTCCTTTCCGCGCTCCATCTTCGTCCAGATGTCCGTCGGCAAGTTCAGATCTGAACCCAAACCGTTCCGGATCTCAGCAGAAAAAGAGACCCTAGCGCAACCCGACCTGGTTGACTTTGTCTCTGGCTCACTCTCTCGGAAAAGGTCGTCGTCGTCGTCGTCGAGGAAGTCGATGGGAAGCCAGAAAACCCCGTCGGTGAAACGGTCGGCCATCTCTCCTGAGTAAACAGAGGGAGATGGGATTAAGAGAAGGGAAAGCGAAAATCAGTTTGATTTGGAGAGAAAGAGAGGTAGAAATAGAAGAGAAAGTTGGAAGCTAAGCAGAACCTGGAAGAGGGATTTTGCTGGCCGGAGAAGAAACAATAATGGCTCAAGGCCAGTTGGAGGAGGGTACTCTTCTTCTTCTTTTCTTCTCTTCTCCACTCTCTCTCTGGATCTGGGGCCCCTCCGAAAAGGCGACGAAAAGACAGGAGGAGGAGGAGGAGAAAGAGGGTTTGATCCAGGAAAAGTAACGGCATCTTCTTCGTCGTCGAGGAAGGAGTGAGCCAATTGATGGCTGAACCCAGACAGATAGTCCTCATTTTCGCGCTCCATCTCCGTCCAGATGTCCGTCGGCAAGTTCAGATCTGAACCCAAACCGTTCCGGATCTCAGCAGGGAAAGAGACCCTAGCGCAACCCGGCCTGGTTGACTTTGTCTCTGGTTCGCTCTCTTAGAAAAGGTCGTCGTCGTCGTCGTCGAGGAAGTCGATGGGAAGCTAGAAAACCCCGTCGGTGAAGCAGTCGGGCATCTCTCCTGAGTAAGCAGAGTGAGATGGGATTAAGAGAAGGGAAAACGAAAATCGGTTTGATTTGGAAAGAAAGAGAGCAGCGCACCGATCGCTACTGATAGGCCAAAACCGATTAGCCCAAAACCGAAACCAGCTATCTAATACACAGATATATATATAATTCGATTCGGTTCGGTTTTTACGGTTTTTCAAATTCAATAACCGAAACCGAAACCGAATTACAAAATTTTCGATTTTCAAAACCGAAACGAAACAAAAACCAAATAACCCAAACCGAATCGATTATTCGGTTTCAGTTCGGTCGGTTAATTCGGTTTTAACCGAATAATGCACACCCCTATTAATATTATTATAGTTTTAGATATTATTATATTCACCTCCAAAAATTACTTCTGATCAAAAAAATGCGAAAGTAAAATTTAATTTATTTTTATTTTTGAACCAAAAGTGATTAAAAATATACTAATATTTAAGAAAAGTTTTTTTGTATAAATAAATAATAAAAATAGACGGAAGTAACCTAATAGATTCTTGTTTAAAAAAATCTTTTGATTTGGACCCACTTGGATAAAAAACACGTGCTGAGGTACTTGAGTGGGAAACAAAGAGGAAGAGATGCTTTCAAGAGACTTCTCTATCAGTATATTATTAATCTTAAGTGTAGAAAATATTTCTATAAGAAAGACTTGGTACCCACGAGCAGTATACATTGTGCTAGTCAATAGTCATACAGCTCTGCATTATGAGTCCCAAATTTCGTTTTGCTCGAGTTAGCTTGAACTAGGCCGACTAAGGACGGGCTCAGGTCCCAATTCAGGAGCTGAACTCAGAGTTGCCATGGGCCTTGTCATGGTGAGATGCTCCTTCTTGGATTCAGATGAAACACAAGTATGTCAGTATATGGACAGAGATAAGGATTGAATTGTATTCTTGTTGATACTTGTCGACCGCGTCGGCCCGTTGCTTGGCAGTTTCCTTGAAACAATTAAGGCGTGACTAATGATAATGATTTATAAAAAATTTGGTCATGGTATTAATAAGATATTAAATAGTTGTCTTTCTTGCCGTGTTTCTTGAATAGTTTGCACTCAAGGGATCAGTCCGGAGTTCTTAAAATACTAAAACAAATTGGATTTGTAATTAACAGACGTAATAATCATAAAACAAATATATAATTAACGTGAACATTTATTTCGTAATTAAGAGACGGACATTTTTTTACCTCTTTCAAAAAAAAATATATACAGTTGCTTCATTCAATAATGTGCAGAGACCGAAACAACCTCCATTGTCTATACTCCTTCCCATTCGCTTTTGACTCTTGAGAGGGAACATCGAAGCCTAGAAGCACCATCCTCCGCATCCCCACCACACCCGCCGCCACAGCCACCGTCGTCTCCGCTACCATCGCCAATGTTGTTTCCAAAATACACAACATCTTCTCGTCTCTCGCTCTTCCCGGGGTTTTGACCGCAGATGAACATCACCATGGTTAATATCAACGACGATGCAAAAGCCATACGGAGCCAGAAGATGATTCCGGGGATCGGAATAGAAGAGCCCGAGCAACCACTGATGACTGGAAAGAACCTAACCATACAAGCAACGCTCCTTAAGAAACCAACAGGGGGCAAGGAAGGTGCTATATAGGACCGTTGGTACGTGAAGAAGAAGCGAAGGTTTTTCACATATACGACGCTAAAATCTAAAAGTGAAGAAGTAAAAAACGCGGAGGGGTCATATGTAAGAATACCACATTAATTAGGACTGATTGTATATAATTCCTTAAAATTTTATTAAACTATGTATATTTTTTAAACTTAAAAAATTTATATAACTCCTTAAAAACTTACCAAATTATATAATTTTTTTTATAATTTAAAAAATTACATATAATTTCTTAAAATTTTTTCAAATTAAATATTTGTCCTTCAAAAATAAAAAAATATTTCTTTTATATTAGTAGATATATTGTAAAAATTTTATTGTGTATATATTTATTTATTAGAACCAGAAATATTTTAAAGATGTTAACGGAGACCGATTCACCCTCGATTTTGACTCATGAAACTCTTTGAAATTTCGATATATTAGGTTGTTCTTTCGTCTATATGTAATAAGAAAAAATTATCAAGAAGATTATTGAAAACTCTCTGCTAGCGGCCATTTTAATGTACAAATTAGTCTAACACACAATAATAGAAGTGGTGCAAAAGTTTGGATATTAGTCATTATCTTTCTAGTCGTTGTTCTGTTTATGATATGTTAAGAGATTTGACATTTTAAGATCTCATGATTTCAGATAATTATCTCGTAGGATTTCTCATAATAGATAGCTATCAATCTTAGATTTTTTAGAATTGACTTCCTGAAGTAGATGTGGATTTGATCTTATACTCATCCAGTGGTAGTCATGAGTCAACTAAGACGTCCAAGCTTGGTCACAACTTAATGTGACTCCTTTATGGTGCAGCAGACCCAAGTGTAAGTTCGTCATTTGCCGAGAACATCAAGTTTGTCATGGTTCGGTGTTGAAATGAGTTTTTTACCTCGGATATGTTAGTTCACAACTCGATATTTGGATATGGTTCTCATTGACTTTTTGACGCGGAGGGCTTATCTCGATTAGTTATTTCAAAGTTGACTTTTGGTCACCTTGACTAATGACTCTAGTTTTGGTTTGTGCCTATCTGATTTCATTGAGCGAGTCTTTATGGTCTAGTGTATTATCAAAAGATATATATCATTTAATATCATTTGAAATAAAGTTAAAAAAAAATATTCCTGACTTGCTTAAAGAAGGCTTTTATAATTATGTCATTATTACAAAAAATTCTCTCTTATTCAATTAAAAGTTTATCTCATATTAGATCTCAACATAAGATATAAGATTACTATTTTGCCCTTGGTTGGTTTAAACCAATGTCATTCCGATCATAAATTAAATTTAAACTCGATATGTAAAATGATAATTTTGTCATAACCTGATTTTAACTCGTTTCAATCTAATCTTAACTAGAATTAGAGCTCAATTTAGACTATTTCTGAGGTCCAATATAAATTAAATTTGAAGCTAATTTTTATTCATAATCTCTATTATATTAATCTTCATCTAATTGGAAGTATTTTCATTTTTTTTCATTTCAATGTAAACAAAGTCAAATGATATAAATTTTTCAAATATTATTGATTCTAATGATAAATTGACATCCAAAAAGATTTTTTCAATATATTGAATAATTCAAAAAAAATTATAATTTTTTAAGTTTAAGGAGGAATATGTAATTTGAAATTTTGTTTAAAAGTTATATGTAATTTTTCAAAATTCAATGAAAAATATACAATTTGACAAATTTTCAAAAAATATACATATTTTTTAAAATTAAAAAATAAATATATAATTTAATAATATTTTAAAAAAATATATAATTTACCCACTTAATCTGCTTCCGTGGGTGCAAAGGGTCTCGATGAAAGTGGAGTCGAGTGCGGCGCCCATCTAGGCACCAGGGTGGGGAGTTCTCCCCATGGTTTTACGTTTCGGCCAAAATCGAGTCGTTTCAGCTGGTTCCGAACTGAAACCCTATTTTGGGTTTCGGTTAGAGTTTACTGTTCATCTTCACCAATGAGCACGGGCGGGAGCTCGCCGGGCGAGCGCGCGCGGGCAGGAGCGCCGAAGCGGGAGCTCGAGTCGCCGGGCTCGCGTGCGGGGGCTGGAGCTCGCCGAGCTTGTGCGCGCGGGTTGGAGCTCGCCGGGCTCAAGCGCGCGCGGGCGAGAGCTCGCTGGGCTCGCGCGTGTGGGAGGTCGCCGAGGGGGCGGGGGCGGGGTGGGGGGGGACCTCGCGCCGACTTCGTGTTCGAGCCCAAGGGCCCTATGCACTCGCTAGTCTACCGCCGCTCCCTCGCCTATCTCACGCCCTCACCGACTTGACCCCTACTCCTGTAAGCTGAGGCCGGTCTTACACTGGAGCCAGCGCTATCGTCAATTTGATTTCAACATCCTTATCAGTTTCTGTCAGATATTGTTCACGTACATAATATTATCTACGTAATTATTCATTATTTTTTAAAATTTTTAAACATATTATAATTTTTTAATTTGAATTTAAAAAATAATTAAAATAAAGTTAAATTTTAGCCAAAATATAATTAATAAAAAAAATATTTTGGTTGAAACTGAAATGAAAATGATTTTGATCGAAACACGTTGATTTTTTTGTTCATGTGCATGTGTGAATAGTCGTTCCACCTAAAGTAAAGGCAAAAAAAATTTGTATCGGTCTTACCCCCATGTGAATCTCTATTACGAGATTGTGCAGAACTAGTTATTCTCGTATGTCTATAAATGTTCATCTGGATCATTCATGTACTGAATTAATAATTCTACATCCAGATGTTTTAAATTCAACTGATGATGATGATGATGATTAGTAGTATTACATTACATTTAATAAATTATGTATATATCAATTATATTTTAATAATAAGTTAAATTTGCTTATGTTAATTTTTATTTTTTTAATCATATTCATATTATTTCTCATATATTATTTCCAAACTCAACTGATAATGATTATGATGATTAGTTATATTATCTTAGAATTTATAAATTATGGATGTGTGAAGTACATTTTAATGAAAAGTTAAATGTGCTTATATAAATTTTTAACTTTTAATCATATTCATATTATTTCTTGTATGTTTTTTTAATATACAAATATATATTAAAAGTAGACTATATCAGTGATTAACTATCAAAATTAATTTTAATTAACTAAAATAATATTTAATATTATGATAAAATTAAGTATAAATTCATTTCAAATTTAAAGTCAAAATGTAGTTAAACTCTGGTCAACACTCAATTAATAATTTAAAAAAATCTTTCGGCCGAAACTAAAACTGAAACAGTCGAAACGTATCGGCTTTATTGAGTCCTAAAACCGAAATCTAAACCGAACCGGTTTCATTGGCTGACCGTGTGAACCTCGTTTTAGTGCCCAATTTGTAATTTTTAAAAAATATTCGGGTGCACGAGGAAAATCCGATCTTAAGGAAACCAATAACATCAACTTCCGTTTGAAGGCCTTACAAAAGGGATTATCAGTTTGAAAGATGATGGGATCAACTCAATAATTCAGACCACACATCTCTCAGAGTATGTTTGCTTCGATTAATTTCCCCGTGACTTTTTGTTAACTCTTAAATCGTATAAAATCGCTTAGGCATCATTTAGCTCGAAATTAAAATTAAGATAAAAATTAAGACTAATAAATTATTTTTTAAACTACTTTTTTTTATTAAAATTAATTTTACAATAATTTAAATTTTAAAAAACTAATTAATTTTTTTATAATAATTTAATTTAATAGTAATATAAAATAAGTAATATTAATTTTATAAAAAAAAATAATTTTAAAAAATTCTGATTATGATTCTAAACAAAATGGTGCCCTATATTTTTTTGCTTATAGTAAAAAACCATGGCGTGGAGGAAAAATATTTCGAAAATATGACAAAATGTACTTCCAACACCATTTTTATCATATGAACGCATCACAAAAAATCATACTAATTCGTAGCCATAGACAAATTAGAGCAACCAGATATCATACTATTATGCATTATGCAGTCATAGCTGGCTTTCCACCGTCAGGTACCATTGGTTGTATTGGGAGGAGTCCAAAATTATCAAACTAAATTAATATAGTAAATCCGATATCAAATTATTTTAAAAATTTAAATTAATAAAATATAAATTTTTTTATTATATATATTAAATTTTATTTATTTAATATTCGATATAAAATTAATTTATATTTATGTAATGCAGAGCACCAGCAGTCAAAGCTAATGGGTCTTGAGCAATCCTTGGCAGCCATTATCGTCGCACGCCAGGTTATCCATGAAATTAGCCATCTTTAGAACACCAATAATGCTCTTCTCTCCTATGAAAACCATAAAAGAAGATCACATGAGAAAATTCTCTTCATTTTCTGTATATTTGAAACAAACAAATCATCCATACTGCATAGAACGCATGCAGGCTGCAAGGAAGTACAAGATCATGTAAGAATGGCATTTTCGTTATTCAGATTCTGTGAGGCCAACCCCGCAAGCATGGCAACATTCAATGTTGGTTTCCATAACACTCGTATTGATTTTAAGTGCAGATTAAATGTGAAATGATGGAAGTTTAAAAAATAACATATCTTTCTATTATCAAAATCGGGAGCTCATTGGATCTTTGATTGGAAGACAGAATTATTTCATGATATTTAATTCATTTTCCATGAAGCTAGCACTTCATCATTAAGCTGTGTTGCCCCAACTTAAGACTGTTTACTAGTTAACTAATCATGTTATTCGCTATCCAAATAGGCCAAAATTGTTTAAGCTTGACATTCTCTTGGTGTTAGCTTGCAAACACAAAAGCAATTCACTGAGAAAGAAGAAAAAATAAGTTAAGTTTTAAGAATTCAAAGAACAAGAGATTGAACCCCTGTGGAATACACGAGAAACTATTGGGGTTATCGAGTAGGGAATACTAAAACATTTCAAAAACTTAAATTTATAAAATATAAATTTTTTATTATATATATTATATTTTATTTATCCAACTATATCTCAGCTTATGCTTCCTTCTGGCTTTCTTACTGCTACCCTCACACAGTTGCTCCGCCGCCGCCGCCGCTACCACAATTGCTTCCTCCTCCACGGCCGCCAACACCACCACAATTGCTTCCTGCTCCACCACCACTACCACAACTCCCTCCACCGGACCCCGATCCTCAACCGCCGCCACCACTTCCTGCTCCAGCACCGCTGCTGCCGCGACACCATCCCCTACTTCGCTGCCATCCCCTCCACCGCCATGGCCTCCACCGCCAACCTGAGCTTGATGGCCTCCTCCAGCGACCCCACCAGCAAGGAGCGGAGTGGAAGACAACTCCCGCAGCACCAGAAGACTTCGACAAGGTTGAAGTTCAATTGCCACGAGCTCGAGCTGCATGGAGCTGGCTCCCTCCGTCTTGCTTGTGAGATGTAGCACTACGTTCATTGAAGCCATCACCGCAGACGAAAAGGACGAAGGACGCCAGCGCCATGCACAGCACCAGAAGAAAAGCCTGATGCTCCTTGAGGAGTGCCCTTCAGCCCTAATGGCTGCAGACCAGCTTCACCCTCAGTTTTCTCATTGCAATTTTCTGTCCTTAATGAGAAGCCATATTAGGGTTTCATATATATAGACTATAGAAGGCGCTTACAATCTTGAGAAAGAAAGCTTGTTCCACCATGTTCATGCAAGCTGCAATTCCAGTGGCAATACAGAAACTCAAAACACAAGAATGAAATGCACCTTGTCTTATGTTCAACGAGCTGCACACAACAGGACGACAGGAACGTTAGTGATTTAATGAAGTACAAGAAGTAAGAAAGCCATTTCTGTAATCCCGATTCTACATATATGATATAGCCATGCACAAAGCGCAAGGCAATTTTGCTGTTATTTTTTCTTGAATTTCATTGTAATTTTAACATGATTGACTTGTTTGTAATGTTTGCACTATTATTTAGTATTTAAAATTACTCCAAACCTATATAAATAAAAGCAAAAACCATTATTAAAATCACTCGAGCATATGCCTTGATTTCTACATAAATAGATATAAAAGAATCCAACCATAAAGGCCATCGCATAGCTTAGGTTTCTCCACAATATTATCCAGAGAAACACACTTCACGGTGTGTAAAACAACCAATACTGTAGATTCACCCTATCAATGACAATCTATAGAAACCTCTTCTTGCACTCCTAGTTGGTTCCGCCGCCGCCGCCTCCACTACCAACACATCCGCCGCAACCTCCACCGCCTCCACATCCTCCTTCCCCGCCAGCCCAGCCACCGCTACCGAAGTACATGGTCGGCGTTGGCCTTGCCCACTGCTTCTGGGGCCGTCGCCACCAAGCGAACACGACCATAGAAACGACCAGAGACAGAACCATAGCCGATGCTACAACCATAAAGAGCACGACAAGAACTCCAGGGAGCAGCGACGATTCTGCATTGCAGTCCCCGGCCACCGAGCTTGGCAACCACGCCCGAGGCATCCTGTGGTACTCATAGTTCGCTGGAGATGAAAGACTCGTATGTCATATATATATAGATAGAGATAAGGTCTGACTTGTACTCTTGTTGGTATTTTTTTTTGCACGTTTTTTAAATTTTTTTACTTTTCAGTAAATACTTGTCTCACACGCTTTTTTTTAGTAAATACTTATCTCACCCGTTGCTTGGCGCTTTCCGAGGATAAAGACGCACAGTACTTATTCAATTTCAAGCCATTTAAAGTATGAATAAAAGAATTCAATTAAAAGATATCGAATAGTTGTCTCTCTTGCCACGTTTCTTGCAGCAATTAATGTGGGAAGTAGAACGCGCTTATTGGAGGAGCAACGCCCATGTTTCTTCCTGCTTGAACTGCCTTTTTTTCGCTAGGCTTGGGCTTTTGCAGCTTATTGCCGCAGGCGAACAGGACGAGAGAAACAGCTGAGACGGAGAGCAGCATCACAGAGAGCGCCGCAAGCCGGTTGGGTGAGGATGGAGGAATGCTTGGAAGCCTTCATTGGCGACAGCCCAAGTTTGCAAGAGTTCTTTCTAGGCATCTTGCATCCTAATTCCAAGCTCTTATTCTGGTCCTCAAATATCCCAAAAATGGTGATATACTAAGAGTCCGTCTCGACGAATTCTCAACGTGAAATTGAGAAATTGGGGTCAATTCTAAATAATTAAAAATTTTATTAAAATTCTATAATTTTGATATTTGAATGAATATTTTTTGGATTGAATTAAAAATTAATTGATTCACTTTTTTTAAAAAAAATATATATTAAATTTGGTACAAAATAAAAAAAATATAAATATAATTTATTATATATTATTTTTAAAAATTAATACTTTTATTTATAAGCAAATAAAATAAAATAAAATATTAATATTAGAAAAATACTAAATTAATTTTAAAAAATAATATAAATTTAAAAATGGTCCAAAAATAAAAAATTTTATAATTATAATATAATTAATTTAGAATTTATTTAATATCTTTTTTTCTTATTAAATAGTTTGATAAGTGTAAAATACATATATATATTAAATTTTGTACAAAATACTAAAAAATATAAATATAATTTACAAACATAATAACATATATACTATTTTTTAAACAAATAAATATTTTATTTACAAGTAAATAGAATAATAGAATATATTAATATTAAAAAATTCTAAGTTAATTAACAAATTAATATAAATTAAAAAATGGCCCAAAAAAATTTATAATTATAATACAATTAATTTAGGATTTATTTAAATTTTGTATTAAATAATTTGATAAACATAAAATAAATATTTTTTTTAGAATAAATATTATTTCAAAAATTAATCTAATTATTAAAATGACCCCATAAATGAAGATAAATATATAAAATTAATTCAAGATTTATTGATTATATTTTAGCTAATAAGTTAAATAATTTGGTAAACTTAAATTTTCAAAAAAAATTTAAAAAATTATTTTTAGTTAAATAAATATTTTAAAATTAAAAAAAATAATTTAATTTAAAAAAAATTTTAAAATGGTCTAAATGTTATAGAAATTCATCATTTAATTTATGAGCCCCATCATAATTTTCAGAAATTGGATAAATTCCTCTCAAAATTTCCAGAATTCAAAACCAGAATTGAAAAAGAGCAGGAATTCTCTAATTCGTTCAATTCCAAATTTTAGAATCGAACAAAACACTGAAATTAAGAAATTAGAATTTTAATTTATTTAATTCTCTCAATTCCAAAGCTTTGAAATCAATCCAAACAAATCCTAAATCCCATTGGGATGAATTCTAAATTTGAAATTTAGGAGCTTATTTATAAAAATTAGATAATGTCGGTATTTAAAAGAGTATTATTTTAGTGAAATTAGAATTGATGAATTTTCTTAATTTAAAATTTCATTATGTGATTAGTAAATAAAAATGATCAATTTTATGGATTCTCTGATCGCCAATGAGAAGTGGAAAGAAAGCAACTGAGCGTTCCGACCGCCGGATCTTTAAAAGAAAAGAATCGAGAATGGTGGTGACGACCTCGTCCGGGATGAGAATAGGGAGATTAGCTAGAGAAAAATGAGAGATGGAGCTAGAGGTTGAGCACGGGTCTAACTTGGATACTTCTCGAAGGTGGCATCGACGTCACGGTACCATTGGGGATGAGCTCAGGGCGGACTCAAAATGGCTGCAACGGCCTCGTTAGGGTCGAGCACGGGTAGATCGACCGGAGACAGATGACCTCAGGACGACCTCGTCGAATGTGGAACCAGCGTGACGGTGCCCTCATCGAGAATGACCTTGGGACAGTCTAAGAATGGCGGTGGTGGCCTCATCTAGGTCAAGCATGACGAGATCGAGGTCGAGCATGGGAGACCGGGGTCAGGCACAAAGAAACGGAAGATGAGAAATTCTCGATACGAATCATTAAATTCCTCACTAGAAATTTAGAAAAGCAAAACACTCGGGGCTCCCTAATTCCCAAGAAATTGGATGTATTCTGCTTAAAAAAAATAAAAAATTAAAATTAAAATTGAGGTGGTTAGAATTATTTAATTCTCTTAATTTTAAATTTTAAAATCAAATCAAATACTGAAATTGGAGAATTAGACTTTTAATTTTTCTAATTCTCATAATTTTTGGGATTTTGGAATTAGACCACGCCAACCATAAAGTACATTTTTAATATTTAATGAGAAAAATATAAATTAATTATGTTAATTTATTGTTTAATAACATAGCTTCCATATATTGTAGACAAGCGATTTATCGGATATCTCAAGATAGCAGACACTAGTGGAACCGGGGCTATATAATTTGTAGGGCTCATTTTATCTTTTGCGTGTCTACTCTCAATTAGCATGACAGGTAATCCTGACTTGAATAGCCATAACCATCAGCTAGCGCTTGGTTTTGGTACGTCAAGCCCGAGTTGCAGACCGTGCCAACCTAACCGCATTCACAATTCTAGAGCCAATTAAAGGGTGTTAATTTGACTCAATTAATTCGAATTCAAAACCTTAGTTTATTTTGTAAATGAGCCAAATTTAAATTAAATTCCGCTTGCTCAATTTTAACTCTGACCGGCTCATTTACATTTTAATATATAAAAAATATAATTTTAAAAATATTATAATATATATATATATATAATTATTTAATTATTTAATTATAATATAGTAGTTAATATATTTTTTATATTTAAATATTACTTTATTACTTTATTATTTTTATACTAAATTTTAAAAATTATTTTAATATAAGATTAATTTACTAATTTTTTAAATTTAAATTTGAGTTGAGTCGAGTTCAAACTGTTCGGACTGCGACCGAGTTTTATTGTTGAGTTCTGCTCGACTCGTTTACCTCTAGAGTAAGGTTTTGAGTATCGGTTTCGGTTTCGGTTTCAGCATCCAGCGAAACCAATACGTTTCAGCCGTTTCGGTTTCGGTCGAAAGATTTTTTTTTAGTTATTAATTGTGTGTTGATCAGAATTTGACTATATTTTGACTGTACTTTGATTTTAAATTAAAAATACGATAAAATTTTGAAAATTTTTTTATAAAAGTTTTAAAATTATGAAAGAATTTATAATTAATTTTACCACAATATTAAATATTATTTTAATTAATTAAAATTAATTTTAATAGTTAACCACTGTTTTTATATATTACTATATAAAAAAAATTAGAGAAATAATATGAATATGATTAAAAAAATTAAAATTAACATAAGTAAATTTAACTTATTATTAAAATATAATTGACACATACATAATTTATTAATTATAATGTAATATAATTAATCATCATTATCATCAGTTGAGTTAAAAACATCTGAATGTAGAATTATGAATTTAGTACCCGAATGATCCATATGAATATTTATAGATATACGAGAACAACTAGTTCTGCGCAATCTCATGATAGCGATTCACATGGGGGTAAAACCGACATAAATTTTTTTTGGCTTTACTTTCGATGGAACGGTCATGCACACATGTACTTGAACAAAAAAATCAACGTGTTTCGATCAAAATCATTTTCATTTCAGTTTCAACCAAAATAATTTTTTATTAATTATATTTTGACTAAAAGTTAACTTTATTTTAATTATTTTTTAACTTTAAATTAAAAAATTATAATATGTTTAAATTTTTTTTAAGATAATGAACAGTTACGTGAATAATATTATATACGTGAACAGTATCTGACAGAAATCGACAAGGGCGTCGAAACTAGATTGGTGACAACGCTGGCCCCGGTGCAAGGCCGGTCTCAGCTTGCGGAAGTAGGGACCAAGTTGGTGAGGACGCGAGATAGGTGAGAGAGCGGCGGCAGGCTGGTGAGCGCGCGAGATAGGTGAGGGAGCGGCGATAGACTGATAAGCACGCGGGGCCCTCGGGCTCTAACACGAAGCACCGCGAGCTACCCCCATGCGCGCTCCGATCCGCGTGCGCTCGCCTATGCACGCTCGAATTCTATTTGTTGGTAAAAATGAATAGTAAATTTTAAACCGAAATTAAAATTAAGATTTCGGTTCGGGATTAATCGAAACCGAGTTGTTTCGTAATTTCGACTCAAACTTAAAACCTTTCCCTAAATTCAACCAAATGCACTTGGTCCCACGAAGTCAGATATTAGGCCTAGGATTTCATGTTCACGTTAGAACCGGGATTCCAGGATGCTGTCTTTTCCTAGTTGTCCTTGGCCAGGGGACAAGCCACGGGGTGGCCCTATCCCACGTGAGCCAATCATGAAGATTACACGTTCACCGTATCTAGCTTGCACACGTGTAACGCATACCGCGGTCGAGTCCCCCATAATCACGTGGTCCCCGTACTACTAGTTAAAATCTCAATTCTCGATCAGCTACTCGCGTGAAACAGAATAGTCTTCACAAACCGAAACTGCTTCGTTGGTTTTCACCACGTGGCGTCTTTGAAGGCGGGCTATTTCCCGACTTGGTTTGTATTCAGAAAACAGAAGCGGTGGGAAAGGTCCGACGAACTTACCAAAATACCCTTCTATTTATAGAGAACCACGGAAGACCCCTGTTATTAGGAAGTTTCCGCCATGGCGCAATCATCGCGTGACGTGAGCAATTAAACATTTTTGAAAAAAATTCAAATAATCCTGTCAAATTTTTTTTTGCATATTATCCCTTTATAATGGTACTAATTTTGGCAGCAAACTGTTATTAAAAGATAAATAAATTCACATAAAAGAAAATAGCCCATAAAAAAAGGACCAAGACAACTCACGATTAAGTTTGTAAAACAATATTCTAATTAACTCAACCCAAGGAGTGTCAAAAGGAAAATTTTGTTGTTTTTTTCTTAAAAAGTCCAAAAACAGGATTTTACTTGATACACGGGATTAAGGGCTTATATGAAAAAAAATAATTTTTTAATGCTTCAATTAATGATCCTGGGCAATTCGTAATTTTACCAAATATCAGTGGCAACAAAGGAAATCTTGGAAGGCCTATATTTCTCGAAGGACAGACACTCTCCCCTGGTTCCTCGTCCAACTTCGCTCGAGATCTCCCGCATCAATGGCGATGGCCGCCGTCGGAGTCTCGGGGCTCCCGGTCTCCCAGTCCCAGATTCTCCCTACCTCTGGCTCCAAAACCGCTGCCTCCTCCCTCAGGTCGGGGAGCCGGACCCTCTCCTGGGGCGCCTCCTCCCATGTCTCTGGCGAGAAGCTCGTCGCTGCTGCCGTTGGGCGGATACGGGGAGATAGGGTTCAGGAGAGGGTCCCGGTTCTCGTTTCGCCGAAGGCGGTTTCGGATTCGAAGAACTCGCAGACCTGTCTCGATCCCGATGCTAGCAGGGTAAGATTGGACGAGGTTTTGTAGATTGATTGCGTATTAGATTGGTCTTTGATGAGTTTTGGATTTCTTTCTTTGTTGGTTGTTGTGGATTTTTGATCTGGATGTGGGTTTTGTTGGAAATGGATGGACTTGGTGGTAATGCGGTATTGTGAATTGTGAAAGTCGTGATTTTCGTTACTGATGATTCTTTAAGTTGAAATTCATGTGTGTGTTTTTTGATGTTTCGGATTAAATTTGGAGTTTTTTCCTCATTTTTTAAGTTGACGATCTTGATCTTCTTTTCTCGATTTTAATGAAAGATCGACAGATAGTAATCTCAGGTACGAAAATACGATGGCAGTATGATAAAGAGCTGAGATTACCTTTTGGACTTCCGTGAAAACTATTGCATCGTGTCCTCGTATTAGATGACCTATTTCATTGACAAAACGTAATTTTATTCATGGGAGCTGATGGATTTGCTCCTGCTCTCAATTATGCTGTTCTTATCGCATCATTACCTTTTCTGAGAAATTTGGGTAGTTTATTGTGTAATGTGCGCTTTAATTAGGATTTATTCTCCAAATAAAGTTAGTAACCTTGACTCAGATGTTCCACTGCAAGAATTAGGTGGTTGTCCTTTTGTGTTTGAAGTGTATGTAATGATAGGCGTATCAATGAACTCAAAACATTTTAAATGGTTTCGTGTATACAGTTTAGTATGTGCTATGGACTGTTGCTCTGGTTATATTTGCTCTATACTTGTGGCTTTCATGGGACTACAAGTGAAATTTAACACTGGCATTACAAGTGAAAATAAAAATTTCAACTGCCAAACTAGACCATATTTTGAATTTGGGATCCCCCTTCTGATTCTAGTTCCTAACTGCTTAAGAGATTTGTGAAAGTTGATGCAGCTGCTCTCTCTTTTTTGTTGGTTCTAGAGTGTTTTGGGAATCATACTTGGAGGCGGTGCTGGGACCCGGTTGTACCCGCTAACAAAGAAGAGAGCAAAGCCAGCAGTTCCTTTGGGTGCCAACTACAGGCTGATTGACATTCCTGTTAGCAACTGCTTGAACAGCAACATCTCTAAAATCTATGTCCTGACACAGTTCAATTCTGCCTCACTCAATCGTCATCTTTCACGGGCTTATGGAAGTAACATGGGTGGATACAAGAATGAGGGATTTGTCGAAGTTCTTGCTGCTCAGCAAAGCCCTGAGAATCCTAATTGGTTTCAGGTTAGATGTAATTAATATTAAATACTTCTTAACAACATGTAGCCCTGTTTCAATATTAAACAGTTTATACATATATTTGCTTCTTTACTTTGGCATCTATATTGATAACTGATTTGTCTTTCTTTTTAGGGGACTGCTGATGCTGTGAGGCAATATTTGTGGCTTTTTGAGGAGCACAATGTCATGGAATTTTTGGTCCTTGCTGGAGATCATTTATACCGTATGGATTATGAGAGATTTATCCAAGCACACAGGGAGACAGATGCAGATATTACTGTAGCTGCTCTCCCGATAGATGAGAAGCGTGCAACTGCTTTTGGTTTGATGAAAATTGATGAAGAAGGACGTATAATTGAATTTGCAGAGAAACCAAAAGGGGAGCAGCTTAAGGCTATGAAGGTAGAGATTTTCTAACCATTTATGCTGAGGTTTATGGCTTTACAATGCTTAGGCTATATGAAGTTAGAGTTTGTATTTTTGTCAAGGCTATGCAAGATTTAATTAATTTTCATCTGTCCTACTTATTGTTTCAGGTTGACACCACAATCTTAGGGCTTGATGATGAAAGAGCAAAAGAGATGCCTTATATAGCAAGTATGGGCATTTATGTGATTAGCAAACATGTCATGTTGCAGCTACTGCGTGAGAAGTTTCCTGCAGCCAATGACTTTGGGAGTGAAGTGATCCCTGGTGCAACTAGTATTGGAATGAGGGTATGTTTAGCATTAGCAGTCTCTTAAGGGACTTGCTGATTTTTCTCTTATGTCACTTCTATAGGATGTCTTCTACTGTAAGTTTAACCTGTGCGCTAAAAGTTATATCTAATCAGATACCTTACAAGATGAAAACAAAGCAAAAAGACATAGAAGCAAATTTGTTTTTTGTAAAAGAAAAGGCACAACTGTAAGGTTGTTGCCTAACTGGCACCATGGAGCAGTCAAAATTCACAACCAGTAACATCTAGTAGCATGATCATCAAACAAGTAGTAACACATTGAGTGGCTGCTGACCTCTACTACTTGCAAAATTCCCAATTTCCAAAGCTTGACCTTTTTATGTCCACATGAGTATAATCATCTATGCATCAAGATAATATATGTTGGTCTATTTGCTGTTTGTGTTTGGAGATTGACATTTATCATGGATATTCATGCGATGGTTAATTATGGCATCATTTACTGTCAAAAACTTTGCTAATTAACGATTATTTATGTTTCTAATACTTTCATGTTTGTTTTTTGCTCTTGAAGGTACAAGCATATCTATATGATGGCTATTGGGAAGACATTGGTACCATTGAGGCATTTTATAATGCAAATCTGGGCATTACTAAGAAGCCAGTGCCAGATTTCAGGTAGTTATTTCTAGACTCTGGGAAGTGAATTTTTTTATTTGTTCAAGAATTAGATCATGATGATCACTCTGAACCTTTCCTTGCCTTACAACTTTCAGAGTGTGTTGTTTGAATTCAAATTTCTTTCATGCAGCTTTTATGATCGTTCTGCCCCAATCTATACACAACCTCGATATTTACCACCTTCCAAGATGCTTGATGCTGATGTTACAGATAGTGTTATTGGTGAGGGATGTGTGATCAAAGTAAGTTAATCATATTTCAATATCTTTTGTCTTGTGCCTTTGGGATGACAACATATCGATATAAAGAAGATGGCTTTCTTCTGTTTTCTATGTTCGCTTGTATGTGAACTTTTATCTAGATTGCTAGTTGCTTATTGTTAAATGAGGCCTCATCTGTTATTATTGTTAAATGACCAAATATGAGGTCCTTGTGTTTTATCATATTCTTTATTAAATATACTATTGAGCTATTTGGTATGTTGAAGAAGAAAAGGTCATCAGTTCAATTCTGCTTGCTTATTAGTTCTGTTGTGCTTTATATTCCATAATTTTGCTTAGGCATCAACAGCGGTATATTGTCTTTTGTTTTATTCACTGCAGAATTGCAAGATCCATCATTCTGTAATTGGTCTTCGTTCTTATATATCTGAGGGTGCAGTCATAGAGGACACGTTGTTGATGGGAGCAGATTACTATGAGGTTGTTCTTCCATAGTGAAAAGCAGCTTCAATATATAATTAGAGTATTCTGTATTTGTAATGTTGTTATGCAGGGATTGTAATCGAGTTCATTTTTTTCTTTTTTTTTTTTGTTATTCTTGCAGACAGATGCTGATAAGAGGTTCCTAGCTGCAAAGGGTAGTGTGCCAATCGGCATAGGAAAAGATTCTCACATCAGAAGAGCAATCATCGACAAGAATGCTCGTGTTGGAGACAATGTCAAGGTACTTGCATGAATTGGAACTGCTGAGATTGTCCATCCATCCTGTCTGGTTCACAATCCTCAATTCTTTTCAATTGTAGTTAATGATTGTCTACCAAATTCTATATTTATCATAATTTAATGTGCACGTATCTGCCCTAGTTCGCTCAACAATGAATTATTCTGTTCAGATCATCAACCGTGATGATGTCCAAGAAGCAGCTCGGGAAACAGACGGATACTTTATCAAGAGCGGCATTGTGACAATAATCAAAGATGCTCTTATCCCCAGCGGAACTGTGATCTAGAATCTCATCTTCTTTCCAATAACATGGTGCAAGAGGTATCCTTAGCTCTAGTCCATCTTTCTGAGTCATAGAAGTCAATGTAATTAGTATAGTAAAACCCTCATGTTATGCTCGTTAGTTTCAAGAATGTCAAAACGGAAAGGCCAACAATAAATCTTGCAAAAGCTGTGTTTGAGACATTAACCTATTAGAATAAAACCTCTATTTGGATCCGATCTTGAATTGCAGCAGCTACTTCAGTTATCTGTGCTTTTTCAATCTGCATTTCCAGGGTAGGCTATGGGCATCTCCAGCTAGAAAAAATAGGCTGTTATACAGATGAGCCCCTGGAATCTATCTTAATTACAAAAGCTTCTGATTTGTCAATATTTACAAAAACTCAAGTTTTGGTTTGTACTCAGATTTGGTTATAGATTTTTAAGATTCCAACTAGATCCAAATTCCTCGAGAAAACACTAAAAATTATCCAACTAAACTAAGTGATGACAGGGATTTATTTGCAATTATCGAGAAGTCAGGCGTTACTGTAATTAAAATTTTTTTCAGGAATTTATTATAATAATAATTTGAATTGTTGTCCTCTGTGGACTGAAGTTAACCATCAAGTCAAGTCTTCTTTGCCTTGACCCAAAAAAAGCCACTGGTCATTGCTCATCTCCTTCTAGCAGCCATTCCTCAATTGAAACCAGTAGTAGAGATAGGCCATTTCTTATCAAAAATTCTAAAAGTTATTAAATATGATAAAAATATCTATTTTACTCCCAGATAAATCGCTTTATTTGCATGTGCAAAGAGTCAAATCACTTTTTCAAAATCATCATTTCAATCCAAATAGATGAAAGGGCCGTAAGCTAACCCCAGAAATATCCATACAAATTTTTTAAATTTTGAGGGACGAAAGTATAATTACCACGTTTCCAGGGATAAATGTGTGGTATACTGCTAAAATCCCTATATTTGAATGGCAAATTGCGCTGATTCCGAACTTTTGACCGCGCGAGAAAACTCAGAATTTATTTGACCGTTGAGAATGTGGAAAAATATTTCTACAATGAATGCTAAGGTAGACTGAAAGCATTGGGTACGAACTTGTAAACACATTCGGAGCAAAATAAACATTTACAATATCTGAAATAGGTGCATCCGCATTTTGCGATATTTGCAGATAAAATCCTACAAAACCTATAAACTATTGCTCCATAATTGATTCAATCTTTGAATACCAGAACTCAGGTACTTTCACAAGATATTGATGGCTATAGAAAACAAGGCACATGAACAGCCATAACTTTCTGCAGTGCAATAAATATTACAGACACAACGGACTGAGAGTCTGTAAAGCTGGCGCGCCTCTAATTCTATTTATGGATCATGTACAATATGTCTGCCCTTATGCTGAAGTAGCAGCGGAAGTTGCAAATACCCACAGCTCCAGTAGATGAAAGCCTTAGAGCATAAAGAATCAAACTAAATATTTTAATTGGTACAATAGAAAAAACCCCAAAAAAGTACAAAAAAACACACCATGCTATAGCAGTGTTGGAACAAGAATCAAAATACTGCATTTTTCTTATGGATTTATGTTGCAGTCTCGGACGTAGACCTGATCGTAGTCAACAAATTTCGACCAGTAATTGCGGTACTTCGGAATTCCAATCTCCAGCCATGGTTTCATGTTTCCATTGTAGTGTATGACTGCAGCCCTTTCAATTTCTTTCTGGTTAATATTTGGATTATAACCTAGCCCCAGGACATGCCATGACCGATCCAGAGAGAATGTCCGGTTCCAGAATGTAATGAGACCTGGAGGAAGAGTTCCCAACTTCCATAGCAGTCTATGTTGATTCTGCTCAATGAAAAATGGAAAAAATTAGTTGCATAAATTACGCTTTTCCACACTCAAAAAAACTGACAAATGGTAGAAAAATGAGTGTCTCGCTCATTCTAATTTCACGTGATTGTTCAAGCAAGAAAACCAATGATGATGACAAAAACGAACTCCAACAAAAGACTCATTTATAAATTTAGCATGAATAATCCGACAGTTCTAGCAACCACTGGCTTGAATATAGAGAAATAAGGTCAAATTATTGTTTGGAAAAATATATCAAGATTATGAAGTTGGTATCTTGTTGTGCAGAAGATAAATGAAATCTACGTTCCCACATAGTTTGGAGTTGGAACATTTCTTGCTGTGCATATGTTAGTAAATTAGCTTGGAGCCCAAATGATATTTTTTTTGGATCACAAAAAGAATTGTATATCCACTTATGCCCAACATACAACGCCAAGGACACCAAGGATGGATCACCAAGCAGGTGATATAGCTGGGGATCCAAAGAACATTGGTGTAAGACTACTCACCAAAAATTAACCATGAAAAGAATAAAGTATTTTGCACTGAAAGAGAAGTGTGAAATTTTATTCAAGATGGTAACTGCATGTATTGCTCAAGTCATAACTAAATCTTACCAACTTCTGCCAAGAATGATAGACTTCAGTTATCTTCTGCTTCCTCCATTCCCCCAAATCAAAAACATTCATGCCATATGCCCAACCACAGGCATGAGGATCAAAGTTTTTGGCAATGAGTGGATTTGAGAAGTTAAGATATCTATCAAACCGATGGAAGCTTTCTCCACAAGTCTCCACTGCACCATTGACCTTGCCTTTAAGATTAACCAACCAAAGACCAGTAAGGTCTTTCTGCACTACAATGTCATCATCTAAAAAGATCACTTTGTTGAGCTTTGGAAAGATCTCAGGTAGATAGAACCGAAGATGATTAAGAATGGAGAGATACTTGGGGTTGCGGTACTTCATGTTTGAATCAGAATTTGCACGATGAGCCTTAAAGTAATAATCAATCATAGATTGAGAGCCAAGCTGTCTTAGAACTGGACTATAACTTGAATTTAGCCATTTAAACTCATCAATGTTCTGAACTTGGATACTGGCTTTCCCAGGTGGATTTGCTAAGAACCACATCCGCATGGCAGCATAGTTGAGTCTATCTGTGACAATATGGAAAACATGTTCTGCAGGGTTCTGCATGAAAATGCATACTTGGTTGTTAAGGAACTTCAAAGGATGAGAAATTAAAATTTCTTTTACCAATGAAGAAATTTACCTTGGCATGTACAACAGTAGAATTCACAACAACTGCAGCTGCCAATATGTTATCAGAAAACAGAGCATAATGATAGAGTTTAGGATCTTCAAGTTTCTCTTGGTTAGGGAATTGCTGATTGCTGGGGTTCAATGAGTAATAATCAGTAGAAAGCCGCAAAGGAAGACAGTGGAGACCTTTGGGAAGTGTCTTGGCCGCAAGTTGTGTTAAAAACAGTGTCTGCTTTCTATGAATTCGCAGTTGATCCTCAGAGGACTGAAGCATTGCGCGAAGCTTCTTTATCACAGCAGAACAGTCATCTTGCATTTGTTTGCCTTTGGCCAATATTTGTTCCATAGCCCTCAGTTTATCATTTGCACTGATGAGTTTGAATCAAACACTCAGGATCAGTAAATAGCTATATACATTAAAACAACTAAAATATTGATTTTATTTCTAAAATAAGAAGATTTTATTCTCCAGAACAACAGCTACTGATTTAGTAGAATTCTTACTTTTTTGGCAGTTCAGAGTCCTTGTTTGCATCACCAAGTGCACGCTGAACATCCCTTATTCGCACTCGGAGCTCCCTGATGAACTGAGGATTGCTTCTAGTTGATGCAAGGCCGAGATACACCCTTGCCCTTATCAATTGATCTTTGAGTTCCCGTACCCTAGCATCTGGCATGGGAATATTACTATTTTTCTTATCAGCAACCACAATGTTACCACTTTGTTTATCAGCAGGTACCACATTCCTGCTTTTTTTATCAGGATGCCGTCTTCCTGGATTAGTTTTGCGAGATGCCTGTCCAAAATTTTCCTCAGATTTAGTCTCCTGCAATATAGACCAAATCAGTTAACCATAAACAACAAATCCTAGTAACCTAGCAGCAGGCAGGTATAAACAAAGATCTAAAAAACTGAAGACTGAAAGCACAAGAGAAGTTTAATAATCAATTTCCTTCATGAATGCATAATCGACAAAACAAAAAATAATGAGTTTCACTGCAAGCATTTGCAGCAAGGAAACCTTCATAAACAAGTTGTTACATTGCCAACCATTGTGCTTTACAAGCTAGGTCCCAAATATTGTAAGTGTCATTATCAAAGGAAGAAACAGGGTTAAAACTCTAGTGGTAAAATATAACACATCTTTCATTGTTTTTAAGTAAAGTGCTGATCATGATTATTACAAACTAAAATAATTTAAAAGATAATCACAAGTTTCACTTCTATGCAAACCACAAGAAATTGTGAACTAGAAAGAATATAGCAAAAATTTACAAGCAACCTCTTTCTTATACCACCAAGGAAAGTGACCCTAGAACTGAAGCCATTAAAAATTGAACTACAGTAGCACAAAGGCCATCCAAAAAGCTTAAACATAGAAGTTGTTTTCAATGCAAAGATACACTGACAATATAGAAAATTATCAGGGTCCAATTTAAGAACAGATAATTGGAAAACACTACATAATCAGATGATAAACTAAACAATTGCTGGAGCAACCCCGTTTGCATTTTTGACCAAAACCTTACTTTCATTTCAGAAATAGTTGTCTCTTTAAAGTGATCAGATTCTAATCTCTTGCTCTCATCCACTGGTTCTGATTTCCACAATCCATCATCTTTCCTGTGATCGTCACTAGTGGCCTGCTCAATCACTTCCACCTCCTCGGATCGGGTGCCCTCTTCAGCTGCTGACAACACTCGGCTTTTGTGATCTCCAGATCTCCCAAATGGCAATTCTATAAAGCAAGACAAAAGCAAATATCCGAATCAAAACCACAGGTCTTAAATTTCAGCAAAACTGACAGCTCTCCACTCATATTGACCGATTTGAATGGCAACCCGGTAAAATTTTAGGTTCAAAACTACCAACCTTGTAGAAAAAAATTGGTGATAATCGACAAAAAAAATTCAATATCTGTTGCAGCTAAAAGAATCAAAATGTTGAGAATCCAACCTTCTTCTTTGATTGCCGAGATCTGGTCTGCATTGCTTGAGTTACCCAAGTATACTACTCCAATTGGCTCTTTCAGGAAATTCGACGGATCCTGCACCCAAATAAAGTCAAATTCAGCGCCTAAACCAAAGAAACAACACAAAAATCAACAAAATACAAAATTTTCTCAAAAAGGGGAAATGTCGCACCTGTTGAAGCGCGTGCAACCTTTCCACCTCATTCCCAAAATTCTGGAACAGAAATCAATCAAAACACAAAAATGCGTCAAATTTCACACAACCACTTCCAAAAGCGACACAAATCGAAGCAATTCGAACTTCTGAGCACAGATCTATACCGAATTAGCCCCCTCCTCGACAAAACCACTATTCACTGCCAAAAAAGACAAGAAACCGCCACCAAAATCAGAAAATAACCAAAGTTTCTCCAAATCCTCTCAAAATCAACCCAAAAAACCACAAAAAAGAAACTTTACAAATGGAATTGGAGTAGCTCGAGAGTCTGTCGGTGTATAGAACAAGGGGCGCAAAGACAGTGAAGCATAGCAAGACCAGCACCGGCTTCCTCCTCATCCTCGCCGGGAAACGCGCATTCCACTCCCTGAAACCCCCTTCCGCCCGCCGCAAAGCCGCTTCCCGGAGCTCGGAAAACCGCTTGGGTATTCCCCTTCTCTACGTGGCTATAAGAGGAGAAATCGAGAGCTATCTCGAATTCTGATCGCCCTCTCGCTCTATCTCGCTGTAAAATTATTCGTTTCCATGGAAATGCTGCGTTATTTACTTCGAGAACCGTTCGTCTCCTCCGCGAGGAAAGATAGCTATCCCGTACGCATGACGCGGAGGTCATCTATTAGGGAAGATTTGAGGATGGAATGACATGTCTAGGCCTCTTTGACGCCATGTGCTTTTGCTATTAAGTAAGTGCATTTCGGGGTTTCTAGGCGGCAAGCATGTTGACTGGGCAAGTTTCGAACTCCAATATGAACTTTGAGATTGGAAATAATTAAACGAAACTTATTAAGTAATTATTGGCTTTTAAGTTTCAGACTTGTCTCGCCGACCATTCCAAAAAGTCGCTGCGCTGGAAAATATTGATAATTTGTTTTAAAATTTTTATAAATGTACCCAATTATTTTTAATTTTTGTGTATAAAAATGTGATGATATAATAAAATTTGTCCTCGATATGCTTTTTAAATAAATATCACATTTATTCTTTGCAGTAATTAATACTCCAACGACCAAATTTGGTCGTCTCGGATCATTTTAAGCTTTTTCTCTGTGCAAAAATGTAATTAGTTACTTGTAAAGTGGTGTAAATGCAAATGCGTCGAGTGTCGGCGCGAAGTCTGCGGCGGCCACGTTCGCACCATACGCACTCCAAAAACTGATTTGAGATGGCCACTATTGTTGGTGCATTATTGGAAATCGACATCAGAATTAAAACTAATAAATTATTTTTATAAATTAATATGTTTTTATTAAAATAAAATTTTAATAATTTTAAATTCGAAAAATTATTTAATTTTATAAAATAATTTAGTTTAATAATAATATATAATATATAATATATAATATTAATTTTATTTAAAAAAATAATTTTAAAATAAAATGATTTTGATCCTAATTCGAATCACAAAGAGAGTTCCATGTTTAGTGGTTAAAATATTGGCGACGTTGGAGAAAGGATTTATCCGCATGGGATGATCATGATTACGGAGTTCACGTGGCTTGTTGGGTTGCGCATGACGAGGTCGCATTCACGTGACTCATCTTCCAATTGGCCTTTTATGTAATTTTATACGCTTATTTTAGTTTATTTTTTTTCTTAAATCATGTACATGTTGGCTTAGAAAGTCAGAGTAAGATTTTTCATATCATTTAAATGCTTTTCTTCAGAAATTATAGTATAATTCAACATTTTCGGTATCGATTTCGGTTTCTACACCTTGAAAAATCGATACGTTTTAGCCGTTTTAACCGTTTCGATTTCAATTTTGGTCGTTTCGGTTTTGACCGAAAGATTTTTTTTAGCTATTAATTATATGTTGACCACAGTTTGACTTTAAATTAAAAATGCGATAAAATTTTAAAATTTTTTTATAAAAATTTAAAAATTATGAAAGAATTTATAATTAAATTTACCACAATATTAAATATTATTTTAATTAATTAAAATTAATTTTGATAGTTAACCACTGTTTTTATATATTACTATATAAAAAATATATATATAATAATATGAATATGATTAAAAAATTAAAAATTAATATAAATAAATTTAACTTATTATTAAAATATAATTGACACATAAATAATTTATTAATTATAATGTAATACAACTAATCATCATCATCATCAGTTGAGTTTAAAACATCTAGATGTGGAATTATGAATTCAGTACCTGAATGATCCAGATGAACATTTATACACATACGAGAACAACTAGTTTTGCGCAATCTTGTGATAGCGATTCACATGGAGGTAAGACCGACGCAAATTTTTTTTGACTTTACTTTCGATGGAACGATAATACACGCATGCACGTGAACAAAAAAATCAATGTGTTTCGATCAAAATTATTTTTATTTTAGTTTCAACCAAAATATTTTTTTATTAATTATATTTTGACTAAAATTTAACTTTATTTCAATTTTTTTTAACTTCAAATTTAAAAAAATTATAATATGTTAAAAAATTTTAAAAGTAATGAACAGTTACGTGAATAATATTACGTATGTGAATAGTATCTGATAGAAACCGGTAAGGGCGTCGGAATCAGATTGGCAACAACGCTGGCCCCGGTGCAAGGTCGACCTCAACTTGCAGAGTAAGGGTCAGGTCGGTGAGGGCGCGAGATAGACGAGGGAGCGGCGGTAAGCTGACGAGCGCACAGGACCCTCAAGCTCGAACACGAAGCCGGCACAAACTCCCACCCTCACGCTCACCCACGCACGCTCCTGCCCTTGCACACTCACTTGGCAAGTTCCCGCTCGTGCTCAAGCTCTAGCGTTGATGAAGATGAACAGTAAACCCTAAATCGAAACCAAAATTAGGGTTTCAGTTCGGGTCCAGTCGAAACCGAGCCATTTTGATTAAAACAGCTCGGTTTTGCCCAAAACGTAAAACCTTGGTATAATCTACCATCCGAATACATTTCCAAGCTTGCAATATACAATCAAAGTTGATCATACACAATAATTTTAATATGCAAAAAAATAATTATATATTATTATTATTATATCAAATATGATAAATTACATTCACATCAAATAATTTAACAAATAAAATGAAATATAAATAGAGAACAAATTTATATAAATTTATTTTACTCTTCATATTAAATAAAAAAATTTATTCAGAGCATCCAACGAAAAGTGCTTGAGGACAAGATGAGGGCCATTCCAGCCACGCTTAGTGCCATTCTTTCATGGCCACGAAAGCAAGCAACTTTTTTATTTTTCCAAAAAGAACAACAACTATAATTTACTTATTACAGAAAACAACCAACTTTTGCTGCTTCAAAGTATATAAACTAAAAATTATGAATGAGGGATTTTTAACTCAAACCATTGAAATTCAGGTTTTTTCGCAAAATAATTCCATAAATATTTGGGTTTATCACGTGGACTTCCCTAAAATAGTAAATCTTCTAAAATTACAGATACCTCCCTGATTTTTTTAAAATTACATACACATGCATGCCTATACCTTTAGGTTATTTACGCATACCTTTCTGAGGAGGTACATGTGAGTATTTTTCTTAACCACCTCAAATTATTCCTAATCAGATTTGTGAAAAGTCTATTTTGCTTTCCACGCAAGTTGTTTGCCCCCTATTTAGGGCTGCCAACGGGTCGGGCCGGCTCGACAATGACTGAGAGCCCGGCCCTGAACGATTCGGGTCCGAGCTCAGGTTTTCTGGCTTTGGGTCAAGGTCGGCTTTCATTTTTAAGGCCCAAATTAAATTTGGGCTGGGTCAGGCCTAAAAATATTGTAAAATTCGGACCCTATACTATATAATATACGATATTGTTTTTCTCTTTGTCGAGATTGTATTTAAGGAAAAGGATCATATGGATTCAGAAATGAAATATTCGGAAACGAACAGCTTTCCATGAATTATAAGCAGAAAGTTGAAACCTTTTCAGAAAAATGTGTTTTTTTCCTATGGATTCAAGTTCAAAGCTTCAATATTTTCGAAAAATCACTGCCGCAAAACAACAAATAGAACCGGAAGAACAAGCTCGAACGACCGAAACGCAAGAAACAAACACCAGAAAATGTGCTCGAGACTATATAAGGAGGGCGACGATCGGGAGGGTGGCAATGGTGGAGGTGCTTCCGGCGGAGAGGGGCTAAACAAAATTTAAAAACTTTATTAAATTAATGAGAAATTATAAAACTTTTGAACTACATATAAAAAATTGACCTCTAATAAAAATATTCCTTCGTGAAAATAAACTTTCGCCTGAAAAAAGACATACTTGCCGTCAAGTACTATTAACTTGACATCTAAATAGTTAAGCTCTATTTGATGGTTAGTGTCACTCGAGTTGTATTTCCTTTTATATAAATAATAAAAGATTGGTAAGGTTATTATACTTCTCTTCTCCTTTATATTCTTATGGGCTTGTGCGAATTTGGTGGACTGAAGTGGGCGAACCTTGGCGCCATCACGGGTGAAATTTCAGGGTAGAAATTCGCCGGTGTGACAATTAGACATCTAGGCAAATATCTTGAAATACATTGAAAATTATTGGAAGGGCTAATTTGCAAATATGAAAGTTGAGGAGTTAAACACAAATGTACACAAGTTTAGATAAGGTTGAAAACAGAGACACAATCCAACAAAATCTGCACCTGCATTTGGAGTCTCTGATGGATATGAATATGGTTGCGCATTTTCTATATTTAAATTTGATTATATATATATTATATTATATCTATATATATATAGCGCACGCTAGACCCACATATATGAATTTTAAATATTTTTTAAGTGAATTAGTTAACGTATAAATTTGTATCCGTATCTATTAAACAAACTTTATATTAGTTTTCATTTCGAGGAATTACGGATATAAAATTCGATTTCTAACTAAAAAAAGAAAAGTTTAAGTAAAGAACCACATAAAAAGCACCTTTTTTTAATTATTAGTAAAAATTATTTTCCTCATACGATAAATAAATTTACAAAAAATTATTTTAATTAAGATGTTCAAAAAATTTTATTTTAATTTAATATTTTGATTAAAATAACATAAAAAATAAATTATGTTAATTTGATTTTAATTTAGATAATTATTAAATTAATACAAAAAATTATTCGACTTATCTCAATTTTTTTAAAAATAGGTTTTTCGTTAATATAAAATTAAATGTTTAGATTTAATTTTGTCAAACTAATTGTGTTGTAATTTTGGTCGATTATTCGAATTAAAATCCAATCAGAATAATTAAGTGTTTTTATATTAATTAATTGGTAGTAAAATATTTTTAAAATATTTTTTATTAATGTGTTTTTTAAAAAAATTTATAACATAAAGTTAGTAATTTTTTAAAAAATGGTAGTAATATGAGTGATTTTTTATAAATTTATAGTACGGGATTACTTGCTAAAAACAAAAAAAAAAAGATAATATAATGAAATGGCGGGCCGGGGAGCTCCGGACTGGGCCAGAATTTATTTTAGTAGCTTTTAATGTCAATCAAAGCAAGCCTTGTGGAGAATCTGGAATAAACTCAAAGCCAATCCAAGATGATTCGTAATGTATGCTTCCAGTAATAAGCTGGTATGGGCCTACCCGGACCGGCCCGTTGACAAGCACGTGGATGTTGTTTGGACTTCGAAGCAAGGTTTTAAAAATCCGCCATTCGATGCAGCCATACCCACAAGAATATAACTTAAATACCTCTCTGAATTCTATTTCAATAAATCCAAATAATTCCCACTTTAAGATGTATACAGAGACGGAGAAGCAAAGGAAGGCAAAGCTGGTTTGATGCTTGACAGAGAAGGCATGGTTGGCCTTGTTGCCTCGTGGAAGCTGAAAACTCCGATGCCATCCACGAAATGATCTTATATTCCAATGTCACGAATAATAGAAATAATTTTTAAATTTTAATTGAAATTAAATTTTTTTTTACTTTTTAAAAATTATTAAATATTCAAAATCGACGAACCAATTGGAAACAGCAAAAATAAAACTATCAAAATAAAATAATTTCGACAAATGTCAAAATTATTTTCAAAATCGAAACTGAAAAAAATCCATGTTCTTCAGCTACTCTACAACAATTGAGAAAAAACTCTCAGATCTATTTGCAAAAGAACCCCAAACTTGACGGGCGAATTACATAAAGGTCTCCGATTCTCGATAATTACATATGCCCCTGAACTTGAAATTGGACCGGTTATTATTACACCCATACAAAGGCCGAACCAAGGAAATAAAAACATGCCTTTCCTAAAAAAAAAACAAATCTAATCTATTCTTGGGTGCACCGTCACCTGCCGCTCCGACGAGCGGCCAAACTCTGCCGTCCTCTCCCTCACCTTTCTCCCGGACTCCGTCACCGTCATCCCCTCCACCCTCTGCACCGTCACCGGCCCATCCTCCCTCATAGATAGAAAGGCCCGGCCCAGAAGTGTGAGGCCAGCCAGCCCCATGGCCCCCGACGACAAGAACCCAACGACGAAGCAGAAAACAACCAAGCCAGAGAGGATGATCACCGGACTAAATAGGATTAGTAGCGGCGAGGCGATGAGAAGCAGCGAGCTGGACCCAACGAAGCCAAGGCCCGTCAATATCAACAATGGGCAGCCGACCGCGATACCGGCCAGCGCAGCGGAGATGAAGCCCTTCCCTCTGAGGCGGCCGCCAGGAGGGTTGCCGTCGTCTTCGTCGCTATTTTTGATACAACTGGAGCTTCGGCACCGGAGCTTGAATGAAACCAGGAGAATAGAAGAAAGCACGTGGCGGATGGAGGATGCACCACGACATGCATCCGAGTTCTGACTGACACGTTGTGTGGGCCTTGGGCATCCAGGGCCTCCGCGTCATCCAGCGAATTTTGGACCCGTTGCGCCACAGCATAAAACGCGATTATCCCGTGCAAAACCCTAACCCCTTCGTCTGTTGCTCTCCTCCCTCGGGAAACTCTCGGCATCGGAAAACCATGATAACCGGTGGACAGAACCTCGTCTCGTCGGCGCCGGCGTTCTCCAGCGATGGCAAGAAGCTCCTCGTCTGCACCGGCGCCACCGTCTCCATCTTCAGCACCTCCACTGGCTTGCAGGTGGAGCCCTATCTTATCCGGAATTTTAGTTCTTTTAAAGTCCTCCTTCGGTGTTTTTATAGCTGGAGGTTTATATTTTATAGCTGGGAGACGTTTCGGTTTTCAAAATCTTATTTTGGTGCTATATTTGTGGACATTTAGCGGTTCGAAGAAGCTCGTTTTCCCCCAAAATTCTGCTTTGTTTTCATGTTTTTCTCGAATCTAACTTTAACAATATTGCTGCACCATTGAAAATACGATAGTTGTCCAAATTTCTGTTTGTGTTCCATGGTTTACCGAAACTTAGAAATTCATAGATTTTTTAAACTGAAATTCGTAAGTTGCTTCGTTTGTGACAGTGGGAAATGATTAGAAATACGTTTTTTTAAAGATTCCATGTTGATTTTATAGGTTCATGATATTCAGTGGTCTATTGGATATTTCTTCCGGGTTAGCTTTGATAAGGTTTAGGCAGTGCTAATGACTAGAAGGTATGCTTATCACAATTCTGTGTTGTTTTCTTATTTTCTGAAACGGAAGAAGTTTGTGCAATACTGTTTTGGGTTCTAATTTTGTAGATATTTGTGGATGGGATGGACTTCATGTAATGAGCAATTCTTATGGTTTGGCCTTCTTTTATTTTCATTTTTGATGAATTGTTGTAGAACATTTATCTTTTTCATGTTCTAGACTGTTTGAATATGACTGGCTGACATTGTGGATGAGTCAAAATGTATAGATTCTCAAAAGATTGTATTTTCCATAGATTACAGAATTGGAGGGCCACATGGACCGGGTCACATCTGTTGTTGTGGTACCTGTTTCTGGAGCTGCTAGCAAGTTCATGTCCTGTTGCTGGACTTCATCACTGGATGGAACTATATGTTATTGGGATTTTGCCGTTTCAGAATTGATAAAGAAGATCAAAGTTCAGCTTCCTGTCTTTTCCATGGTGAGCACAGTTGCTTCTTGCTGGATATGTGTGTGTATCATGCCTGTCATACAGCTGCCTTATTTGTAACTATTGTCAGCCATATATGGTTTTTGAGAGTTTGCATGTGTCAATTTGATGCTCTCTTTCTCATGAGTTGGTTTTTAAATTGCATCATTGAAAAAGTTACCAAATATCATAAAGTTATCTATCATTTTGAGAGCAATTTACTGGATAATCTTTTTGAGCATTTTAATAAATTGCTTTACTCTGATTAACACTTTCACTAATTATTTTGAGCAACCTTGTTTGGAATCTGGCATCCTAAGCAAGATCTGACTTGGAATAGTTTATACCTAACTACCCTACACTATTCCATTTCCAAATACACCTTTAGAGAGTTTGTTTTGGTATCAGATCCTTTGAATACCACTGAATGCGAAAATAAGAAACAAGTTGATTGAGTTTTTATTGAAGATTTTTTTAAAGAAGTTAATTCAGTTTTTATTCAAGATTTTTTTGTGATTACAAGCTAATATGTATACCAGAAACCCAAAAATATTTAATCAGTGGCTTGGAGAAAATCTAATTACCATTCTATAGGATTGTTCAATCAAGTCCACAGACTTTTCACACTTGTTATCAAACTGTGAAAACCTGTGGCGATTCAACCAATCAAATTTAACTTCTTGTCATCCAACAATTGGCAATTCTGTATTGAACTCTTCTATACATCTTATCCGAAGAATGTCATATCTATATGGAGGTAGAGTTGATAATAATAGATATTCCTTTTTTGAGTAAAAGGTTAGACTAAATATGTCAGTGGGGAGACATAATCTACAGATAATATTTTTCTTCAATAATTACATTGTACTTGCAACCATCTTCTCCTCCTTGAAGCTACTGCATAGGCATAGACTCTAATCAGAGCAACAGAACTTTAAGTTATTAAAACAATCAGCAATGAAAAATTAGTCAAGCTCTGGTCTTTATAGCTTATTCAAGAAGAGCCTTTTTTGACTTTTATGTGGAAATCCTTTTCCTAATGTCTTATTTCTTGAAAGGTACTTGTTTTGTTTTAAATCTGTGATTGTAAAAAACTCTCTAAGTAGCCAATGTTTCTTTTGCCAAGCCTAGCTTGCGCTGATTCTGAACCTGAAAGGATAGCCTACCAAATTGAGAGCACATATTTGGAAGCTCAATCTTTGTATCTCTTTTTCTGTTGTTTATTGACCTTGATCTCCTTCAATATCATTTTCCTGCAGGCAATCACAAATATGTCGAACACTTTAGCACATCATGGCAAGAAATCAGCAAATGCTTTTGCACTCCTTTCAGTAGAAACTTCTAATATATCAACTGATCATCAGAAAGCATTGCGTGGACAGATTCAAATTTACAAGTTAAGCAATGGACGTCGGATAGGAGGCTTGTTGGCTGAGGTGTGATTGATAACTGCTTAATGTGTGCTTTGTTCCATCAGTTGTATCTTTTTTTGAATATGTAATTGACTTTTTGACTGGTTTTAAGACCACCTTTTTGTAGGCAATCTTCTTGTTGTTCTTGGTGTATGATTGTTTTTCTTTTTGATTTATCATGGTAGAAGAGTAATTGGCTTCAATGTAGTTAAAGTTGGGCCTCCTAGAAAAGAAAAAATGCCTTACATAGGTGGTCTGCGTTGTTGCCTAGCTGATTGAACCTTGTTGAATTCTAATTGGCTAGGTTAGCTCTTGAGGATAATAAGCAAGATGTATTTCTAGAAATTTCTGAATTTTTTGCATTCTGCTCAGGAAATATGTGACACTGGTGCCTAGAGTCACTTGACATTGTGTGCCTTGGTTGGCTTCTTAGCAGCTTTTATTTTCTTAAACATTGTGCATTATGATCTGTTATTGGTTATATCATTTTCTCATGAGGCTTCTCAATAACTGACATTGCATTTGTTAATATGTTCAGTTTATTATATTTTAATGCATCATTGGAGTTCATATTTATTTACTCATGTTTTTAGGTCCACTGACCAAATCTTTTCTAATGTCAGTAGACTCGTAAACCAGAGTGCATCACTGTAAGTAACTCCGGAGAATTTATAGGAATTCGAAATAAGCGTAAACTTCACATATGGAGAATCCCTCTCAAAGATTTCAAGTATGATGAGATTAAAAAAATCAAATTGCATCACACAAAGAACTTAACAGTTCTTGCATTTCACCCTTTTGAGAGACTGGTAGCTGGAGGTGATGAAACAGGGAGAATTTTGATCTGGAGGAACTTTGGAAAGAGAAAGTTTTCAGACAATATACAGCTAACTGGTGGAGAAAGGAATGAAGATCAGGATGAATGCCCTGGAGTGAGAAACAATGATGATGCGGACTCCTGCTCAACATCGCATTGGCACCCAAGTGAAGTGAAATTTATCTGCTTCTCCTCTGATGGAGAGTATTTGTATTCAGGTATCATGTTATGATAGCGCAGAAGCTTGATTTTCTGACCAAAATTGTAATAACTTGTTTCTTTTTTATATGAGAACATATTGATATAACAGTCTCAAGTCTCATCTGAACAGCATTGGTTTCCTTGTCCTAACTACACTTGTTAATTTGAGAGTTTAACGATGTTATGGATATGTGTCATGTTTTATCCATGTCAATAGCATGTATCTTAATTGCTGAATATCTCAAATTCTTTTTCTTCATCAGGTGGGAAGGAAGGAGTTTTTGTGGTCTGGCAGCTGGAGACTGGGAAAAAGAAGTTTAAACCACGGCTAGGATCCCCTTTGTTATATTTTGTTAATTCTGCAGATCCAACTCTTTCCTGTGTAAGTCAGAGAACCCCTATTTCATGGTAGCATTACCTCCATTTTAGTTCCATGGCCTAGTGGTTCTTGGATGATACATGTGTAGGATTTCTCTATTTTCTACTTCAGTTGGCTTTGTGAGTCACAGATATCCACTGATCATCCTGTATTCAGATATCGTGTGCAGATAATCAAATCCATCTAGTAAAAATGCCATCAGTGGAGATTGTAAGATCCATTTCTGGGATTAAGGTTGTACATCTGTCTCATGATCTTTTCTTCTTGTTGTGTATGGTGAACATTGTGCAAGAGCAGGCTATGTTACCTCTTTCACCCCCATCAGTTGCTTTCTTAAATTCTGACATGTTGGTTTCAGCTTCCTTTTGCAGTGCCAGATATCTATGAAGCCATATGCAGTGTGCCTGTGTTCGATCATACTTCTGGATTAGTTGCTTTAAGGACTGAAAATTATTGTGTACAGTTCTTCAGCCTGTTGGATAACAGAGAAGTTTCACAGGTGTCTAGTATAATTCAATATCTTTACTGCTGCCTTCACAATATTATATCAAGTTTTTCTTTTATTTATAGTGATTATTGTGGCTTTTTTCATGTTCGCCATGGTTGCACAATTGGAGATATGACTGCTTGTCTTCTGCAGGTTCAAGTATGTGAAAGAAATCATCACCCTGTTGATGATGTCACGGTAAGGAATCACACTTAATCTGTGATTTGGTATTGCATTGGGATCTACTAGCATAGTTTCTGCATAATGAAGTTTTAATAATGTATGGAATTAACATGATTCATTTTGAGGATTAAAAATGGATTTGCCTGATATTTGTTATTAGTCTATTGAAATGAGAGTTCTGCTATTGTTTGTAACTCAACATATTTGTTGTTATTCAAATGAAATGTCAATTCCAGCTGGTGATCTTGTAAGAGGATAAATAGTTTTGTCCAGAGGATCTCTTGCTTTACTGAGTGTGATTTCTTATAAAGACGGTTGGCAACATATTACAAATAGGGGAGTGTTTATCTCTAAAAAGAAGAGCATTAATTTCTTCCATAATATTGCTTTTTTATCTTCAAAAGAATGATAATATTCTGCTGTCCATATAAGGCTTAATTTGTTATCAAGGGCTGCATGTAATATTCCGAAATCTGCTCGAAAATGTATCATAGTCCTTAGCTTACTTCATCACATTTAATGGTTGCAGGTCATTGTGCTATTGGCAATTCTCTCCACAGATGGTTCTATGATGGGTACTGTTGAAATTAAACTCCCTGAGGAAGGACTTGGTGGGCATGTAACATTAAAATTTTGGACACGAGGGTCTAGAACTGGAGAATACAGTTTGTCCACTGTCATTTATGAGCCTCACAGGTTAAAATATCTACTTGAACTTTACATCTTTTGGTATTCCTTATTATTTTGTTATGGTGAGTTTTAATTCAGCAGAATTCCAGCCCAGGATTTTGGGGGGGCTGAAGTGGTGGTGAAAATCAACTCATTTGAAGTTATAGATGACTTTTCCGATGCTGGGTTATTTTTGTTGCTAGTAACTTTTGGGTTTTTTCCTCTCAATTTGTGATTTCCATATGAAAGTTTGACTCATGGAGAACCCGGCTTACTCTTTCTTTTAGAATTGTTTAAACCATTTAAATAGGGAAATGTAAACCATTTAAATAGAGAAATCTAAGGGAAAGCCAGAAAAGACACCATTTCAATTGTTTAGACTGCTTTTTGGAAAAAAAAATGTTGTAAACTGGTTTATCCATGGACCAAACACAGTTTTTTAAACAATACTCAGTTCAGGTGTGTGGCTTTTAGGGATATTCATTTTTCTGAGAAATTTGAGGCCTGGCCTGTGACTGACTCACTAGCCTTCACCTTGGTCCTAATTTGTTTGGCCCTGAATCTAATCTGTCTGCCCCATTAGTTCCAATAGCAAATGATTTTAATTGACACAGTTGCCACTTTTTGTTTTGTCTAATCACTTCCTCCACTTGCTAACATCAAACACCCATTCAAGAGGCAAGTTAGGAAACCAAAGCTGGCTGTTTCCTGCTGTCTCCGATCTCGTGTGTTGTTGGTCCATATTCAATATCTGGAGAACTAGATTATTTCCAAGAGGCTACCTTAATTCTTTTATCATGCAGAGCTGGTTTGAAGATATCACACTATCCATTAAGTGCAGCTGGTTCAAAGGGATACCAAACAAGAATGGAGCTTAATTTTCTCTAGTATCCAGGAGATACGAATGATGATATTTTTTTAAAAGTTAATTTCTCTAGCATCCATTAATTGTGACTGTGTTCCGTTGTTTGGTTCATGGGCTCTTTTTTATGTCATTTTCGTTGTCAATTTTGATCGTCTCAGCTGCCAGACTCTCCTTGAAACTAGTGGTAGTCATGCATATATTTTCTTTCTAACAAAGATCTGAAAGGAATCTAGCACTGCTTTATGCAAACTCCTATGCTGGAAAAATCTATCATCCGCGACAATTCACATGTTTAGGGCACCACAACCATCCTTCCATCTTCCTCCTGTTGTCTTGTGTCTCCTTTGCTCATCCGTCATAACTCCAACTTACAATAACATCAGCTTTGCACATCACACGCATCAGTGCTGTTTTTCTTTCACTTCATCTTCTTTTAATGATGATCAGATAGATTACTTTCATAGGGCTGATAGATGGTGCATCCAAGGTTTATATTGTAGGTTGCATTTGCATTTTTGTTTACTCTTGACTTTATTCTAGTTGGTATTATTCTGTTGCTTCTCTTGCAAATTTTCTATTTGGAAGATGTATAAAGTTTCTATTCATGCAGCTATATTCTTTTATGTTACCAAACTTACAAGTGCTGCAAATTGGCTTGTAATTTGTCATGATATTTTTGATGAAGGGTTTTAGTTGGATAAGCTATATATTGATGTGCGCTCCTGCTGTTGGATGCACCTATGCTTTTTCATAACATGATGCAATGGCACCTTTCCAATTTTTCCCCTCTTGCATTTCAGTGAAGCTGGAATTTCTGGTCTTGCATTCCATCCTGATAATACGATGGCTGTCACCTCTTCCCTTGGTGGTGATTTTAAGGTAAGCATCATCTACTGCTATTTTTATTACCCTGCCTATTAGTTTATATGATTTGATTGCTTTTTCAGGTTTGGGTCCATAGTGCCAGCCCTCAACAGAAAGACCAGATGCCTCAAAAATCAGGATGGAGATGTCGATCTGTTGGTTCATACAAGTAGGCCTAGATTATTTGTTCTTGTTTTAATTAGGTCATGGGTTACCATGCTTTATTGGTTTCAGTATGAGTAATTGATTTTATCATTGTTCGTTTTTGCAGTCTTTGTCATAGAAAATCTTTTCAAAAAGGATACTGTTTTTTTAATGGTGGCTGCCTAGGCTGCCTAGGCAGCCACCTAGGTGTAGGCACCACCACAACCATCCACTTATCGGTCTAGGTGGCCACCTAGGTGTAGGCACCACCACAATCATCCGCTTATAGATGACCGGGTCTTGTTAGGTGGATAAACCTGCCCAGCCCACTAGATGGCTGCCTAGCCAGCCTAAGCGCATAAGCAGATTCAGATCCAACTTGGTGACTGATTTAGATCCAATTAAATTAGAGATTGAGACAGATCGATCTAGGGTTTCATCTTCATTTCTTCTTCTCTCGCATACATGCGTCTTCAGTGGTTGTGGTCCACCTACTGCAATGTCTATCTGCTAACAAGGAACTTGCTAGATTCCTTGACCACCTAGGTCCACCTACTGCTTTTTAAAATCTTGAAAGGGAACCATTTAAAACAGATTTAGAGGAATCTAGCAAGTTCCTTGTTAGCAGATACCTTAGTTTTGCTGAACTCTTACTCTTTTTTAGTTTTCTTCCTTATTTATTTTCTATTCAGAAGCCAACATAATTAACTTCATAAAATTTCTAATATTACCCTAGGCATATGAAATGTGTTCCAAAACCTGTAGAAGTAAAAGTAAAAGCTTCACAAAGAAAATATTAGACAATACCGAAGTTTGAAGAACAGCTGAACTTGCCTTGTTGACTGTAATCTGGACCACATCAGTAGTGATTTTTTTGGGAAGTGATTGACTAAGTAATTCAATCACCGTGTGCACATAAAACTATACAAGGAAATGGTGGGAGAAGTTCCAATTTATTATCTATAATTAAATTAGGTTGTTATGGGTGTCTAGATCTTAGGAAACTGGTGGGATTGAAGCTCTGCTAGTTCATGTGTTTTGCTGGACAAAATTGTCCAAAAATTGTTTCAGTGTTCTATGAGGTTTGTTGAAAAATGCTAATGAACTACCTTCTTTTGGGGTCCATATTTTCTGGTTCCAAGAGAAACTAACTTAGGGCCCATGGTTTCTGGTTTCAAGTGGCACTTATTACGTCATGGGCTTCACTAAATGTACTCCTGAATTTACATTTTTTGAGATCACAGCTGGAGTAGCAATCTAGTTGTATTAGAAAACCTCTTTTGATAAGTAAATAAATAAATAAATAATAAACAATAATTAGGATAATAAGGTGGTTGGAGCTAGTAATCCTGAATTTATAAGAAACTGAAAGGCCCAGCTGAACAGGACACCTCAGAGTTCTCTAGTTTTATGGGCTCCTAAGACTCTTTTATGGCTCCAATTTTTCAAACACACTCATAGTCTTAGAAATACCTCCCTCAACCATTATTGTCGAATAGAAAATAGAAGAGGTGTTCTGTTGAGATCCTTGAGTGCCGGATAGAATATAAGTACTTTCAAAGTCTATATGTGAGGATACCCCCATGGATTAGCTAGGATGATTGAGGTAAAAAGCCAAAGGAAATTCTTAAAAAATTATTTTGATATAAAGACGAGATGTTATGCATTACTGTACATATTCAAAAAACTATGTTCTCTTGGAAAATAAGAAAAGAACCTGATGATGAATGAATATCTCATTTCTCTTGTGAATTATTTTCTGGTCTTGGTGAAAAATCCTGTGGTGGTTTTGTTAATTCCATTGCTTATGGAAATGAACTGTTTCAACATTTAAAGTTAGATTTCCTGCATAAATTATAATCATATTGTCTGCCATTACTCAGTATTTACAGGGAAACCATGTGAACCATATTCATTTTACAGTGGATTAATTTGTACTCCGAATTTCTCCTTGGTCTGGAAGCAGAGGGTTTCTTTAGTTTGCATTTACATATTTCCTCTTATCTGCTTTACAAAAATGTGCAATAATTTGTTCTTTCTGCACCCATGTCCAAATGTCTATTCAACTGCATATATATAGAAAAACCACAATCATAACCTGGTTTGAGACTTGATTAAGCCTACGAACCCCTTCTTTTGGTTAAATTAAATTAATTTTTCTGAAATTTTAGGGAATTATTTTAATGTCACTTATTAATTTTTTCTATCATTTGATGCTATGAGGTGTTTCTTGATTACAAACTTCTTCATGCAGGCGAAAGCCAATGACTGCTGCTGCATTTTCTGGTGATGGAACTGTCCTAGCAGTTGCAGCTGAGACTGTTGTTACATTGTGGGATCCTAATGCAAATGTTCTGCTTGGTGTAATTGGAGAAACCCTTGTGGTAACTCTTCTGTTTGTATTTTCCTAGAGTTTTCATACCGGAGAAATTTTTGAAGGTTGGCAACCAATTGATTAATGCCATTTGATGTGTTCTGCAGCCAATCACAGGGCTTCAGTTTGTTGGGAAGTCAGATTGTTTAGTCTCAATTTCCCGGGGTTCAAGGCCACAGTTGGCTGTGTGGAATTTGTCAAAGTTGCAATTGCACTGGTCTTACAGTCTCTCTGTAGGAGGTTGCTTTCTTTCTTTGTTGTTGTGGTTGTAGATTTTATTGGTCGATAAAATGAAATATCAAGTGCTCAGGAAAGTAATTTCAAGTAATTTCTCTTAGTGGTATGCTAGTTTTTCTTATTTGTCTGTACTATGAAAAAATCGAGTGCCCAAGAACTAAAATTTTGAAATCCCTGTAGAGGTTCTCTATTAAAAAATGTGCAATGTATATAAATCTGAAATAAATTTGTTTGATTGCTGATAACAACTCTAACACATAAACATCTTCAGATAACAACTCTTTAACACAGTGATATTCACCCTTGTTGCTCTTCTCATTATTTGCAGGGCCAATTATTGATAGTCTAATACACATAAACATCTGCAGATAACAACTCTTTAACACAGTGATATTCACCCTTGTTGCTCTTCTCATTATTTGCAGGGCCAATTATTGATAGTCTAATTACATTCATCGTCAATGAGAACATTCTGCAACCTTTCCATCCTTTTTATGCATTATATGCTTTTGTCTGAGATTTTATGACCTTCTGCAGCTGTGACGAGCACCGAAGATGAATCTATGTTTGCCATGCTAGCATATTCCCCTATCAAGGCTAGCACTGGAGAACAGGATGGAATCATCTTACTATTTGATGTGGCAACTCCAGATCCAGTGGCCACTTGGCTGGTGAATAAGGTCTTCTAAATATTTATGTGTTATTCTTGTCTATTTTTCCCAGTGGTCTGAAATTATAATATCTTTCTATGGAAGTGCCATTCCTGTTATACAGCTATATCTCCATTATGCCTGTTCCACGTTTCCTATATCTTGTTGGATAGCTTTGTAATCTTCAAATTAAATGGGTTGATCTGGTCATCTCAAGTTCCTCATTGCGATTTTTATTGGTTCAGGCTAAGGGAGGCAGCATTGCTTTTTTTCGTGCTGATGTATTTTGTCAAGACTTGAAAAGTACAGAGCTGAAAGATTCTCCACTGCTTGTTTACATGGATAGTGACCATGAATATGTAGTATTTGATCCATACCATGATGAAAATCAGTTAAGCAGAACCCGTCCAGAGTATCTGATGAATGCTGAGGAACCAGGTTAGTGTTAATTAACTATGTTGTTTTAGGACTAGTAGGGATGGACCAGGCTGGCCTCAGATTTTCGGGTTTGAGGCAGGCTTTTCAGGCTTTGGGCAGGCCCTGGCTTATTGGTCCTGATATCCTTAACTTGTCCAGCCTGAAAATTTGTTTTTACTTTTTTGGGTTTGGGCAAGCTTCAGTTACGGACCTTCAGCCTCAGGCTTGGGTCTGCTGCAGCCTGAGCTTTTCCCCCCTTCATTGCCCTGATGGTGTTACATTTTGAAATCCTCTTGTAGTACAACGGGTAGCATCAATCTTTATATTTTATTCTGCATATGGTTATGCTGTAATTGATTTGCCACCTGTGCAGTGAGATATGGTTATGGATCAATCTATGGTGAGCTGCCTGAATTTGATCTGAAGAGAGACCGGGTACCAGAAATTCCCTTTTACCCATCTGAGAAGCCTTGGGAGACCATATTTGGTGGATCATCCCATGTTCTTCCACCTCTCATGAAACTTTGCTCAGCATTTCTGGAATCTTTACTTGAAAGGAAACAAACAGAAGTGAATTGAGTGATTTTCTCAATCCGTGTGGATTCTGGAATGCATTGGCACGATCGCTTATGTCTATTCACCATCAATCTCTCAATTTTGACAACCTCAGGTGTGATGGTTTGACAGAATTCTCACTTTTTGGGACTGAGATGACTGCAAAAGCAAAAGCATGCTACACTGGAGAGCTCTGTGGTGCTTGGCATTCTGCTTATGGCTCAACACATTTTGTAATTCTGTCATCACTACATTTGTGTATTTCCTTGCCTTAGCATTAGAACGCTTATAGTGTCCCAAATTTCTGTTGTATCAAGAGACTTATTTTATTATTATCATTTATTGAGTGATTTTCTGGGTAGCCTATCTGCTCTGATACTGTTGGTACTTGGTTTTTAGGACAAGTGGAATGATGAGACTCTTCATTAATGAGAATGAAATTGTTCCCTGAATAAGGAGTTTCTTGTGACTAGTGCGCAATAATATAATTGAAGTATCTTCTTATAGCTTTAAGTGACTGTTTTGCCACTTGTCTTTTTTAAGAAATTACTGCAATAATATGATCAAAATGACCTCTTTGTGTTGACTAATCTTTGTGATTATTATGATGATGTGATTTAAATATCTTCTTATAGCAGAAAATTGCTTTTGTCGCTTTTGTCCCTTTGTGAAATTCATGTAATGACATGATCAAGATATCCTTTTCCATGACTTGTCAATATGAATAGGGGGAACAAAATTCATGGACGACTCTCTGTTTTGTCCATCTATTTTCTTTTCTTCAAACAAATTATGCCATCAAATGAGAAGTTTTGATTGGTCAAAATCATCGAGTATTTTTAATCTTAATTTTACACTCATTGGATATTAGATATAAAAAACAGAGTAACCAAAAGAAATATATGGATCAAAATGTAATTTCATCTTAATGGCATAAAAATACAGAAGGATATTTTTGAAATTTTGAGGGCGATATTGTAAGTACCAAGAATACAGTGGTTGTTCGCAAAGAGCGCAAATGCCGGTGATTGTGTGCCCTCAATATAATGCTTGTGGATGAGAAAGTATCAGATCATCTTCTTCTGCAAAAAAGCTCTCCTTTTTTTCTTGTTTACCCAAAAAATTCCTCCCTTTTCTCATGGTTTCCATCCAAATATCCTCGTAGCCATATCCATGTCTTCCTCCTTCCTTCTTCCTCCCCTCCCAACCACAAAGCCGTCGCCTTTTCCCGCCGCCGCCGCCGCCGCCGCCGCCGCCGCCGCCTCCGCCTCCGCCTCCGCCTCCGCCTCCGCCTCCGCCTCCGCGAAGTCCTTATTCCTCCGCCAGGGCTTCTCCGCCGCACTCACCACCACCACGACTCTCTAGCCGACGACCTCGCCGCACCGAGCTACGCCCTCACCCTCACTGGCGCCTCCCCCTCTGCCGCTGCCCCATCTCCCTCCGACTCGAGCCCTGACTCCGACTCCGACGATCTCGGCCTCCTCCTCTCCCGGCAGGCCCGCTTCTCTTCCTCCTCCTCGGCCGTCGTCGCTTCCGCCTCCTCTTCCCGCCCAGCCCTCGACCTCGACTCCGACTCCGATGACGACCTAGCTACCCTCCGCTAGGGGTGAGCAAAAAAACCGAAAAATCTGTATATCAAACCCAACCGGTTGAGAATTTTACCGGAAAATCGGTTCTCAAATCATACCGTATAGTTCCGGTTCTTAAATTTAACAAAATCAAAAAATTGGTTCCGGTTCCGGTTCGTATTATCTGAAAAATCAGTGAATCAGAATTGTACCGATTTTATTCTCTTTATATATATATTCAATCAAAATCCTAACCCTAACTCTAATTGTTGTGCCGCCTTGCCCTCGCCTCGCCCCTGTGCTCGCAGCAACATGCAGACGCCGCCTCGGCCTCGCTCTCGTGTCGCCCCTGTGCTCGTAGAAACGTGTCGACGCTGCTTCGGCCTCGGCCTTGCTCTCGCCTTGCCCCTGCGCTCGCAGCAACGCGCCGATGCCGCCTCGGGCTCGCCCTCGCCTTCGCCTCGCCCCTGCGCTGGCAGCAATGCGCCGACACCACCTCGGCCTCGCCCCCGCCCACGCCCCCGAGCTCGCAGCGCCGCCTCGCCCTTGCCCTCGCCCTCACCCTCGCCCTCGAGCTCGTAGCGACGCCGTCTTGCCTTCGCGCTCACAGCAACGCCGCCTCGCTCTCGCCCTCGCTGGTCGTCGCTAGGCCCATCACTTTCTCCGATCTCGTCGCCACTTGTTCCGATTTCTCCTTTGTCCATCGCCAGAGCAGCGACGCCAGAGCTCCGGTATACCGGTTTTAGAACCGGTTTAAAACCAAAACCAAAATACCGGTTCTTTACCTAAACCGGTACGGTTTCGATTCTCAATTTTTTGAGAACTGAAATCCGGTTCCGGTTCTAAATTGAGCAAAATCGGTATGGTTAACCGGTTTTGTTCACCCATAGTGATATATGAGTTTTGCAACCGTCTGATATTTAATCAAGAGTTTTTTGACGTACAACCGCTCCTCTCTCTCTCTGAAACACAATTAAATTATTTTTTTTATAATTACGAATAATCCTTTTCTCCACGTCCTTTATCCGAAAAAATAGTTAAATTTTTTTTTCTAATTTTTTATAATTACATATATTTTTTAATATTTTCAAAAAAATTTTCAATTCTTCGAATTTAATTAGTTTGAACAAATTTAAATTATAGTTGAGTTAAAAGATAAAATATTTGTTTTACTTTTTTAGTTTAGGGATCAATATTGTGTGTAAAACAGATTAGGTATAAAATAGAAAGTACAATAATAAGACATGAAATAAAAAATAAATTAATGTTTCAATTTTTTAATTTATATACAGGCAGATTTTTTTCTAAATTTCTTCAAAAATTTATAGGTGGAGTTTAGATTTATGTTCTTACTTAAAACTTTAGTTCTTTTGTAGTGTTATTGTTTTTGAAAATTTTTTATTTTCTGATTAGATATACCAATTTTGAACCTTCAAATTCAAACTTATTATTCTACTAAGAAAACTTCAATAGGATTTTATCCTAGATTTCTTGAAATTCTTATATTTATAACTAACATTTTCAATGATCATATAGAGATATTTTGATAGGTATATTCTTTACAAAAAACAACTCTCTTCAGGTAGGACCTAACAACCTGTGAATATTAAGGGATGAAGTTATATGTAATCATAAAAAAATTAGAGAGCTATATATAATTTAACTATTTTTCAGAGAGTTGCATGTAAAAAAATGCTTTGATTAATTACATTAAAATTATATTTACCCACTCAATTTGTATTTATTATTATAACCCCCATATCAATTTTGATATAAATAGCTAATAACAATAAAGGTTTATCTTATTATTTAAAACTTAAGCTTTTTGTGGTGCCATTATTTGAGAAATTTTTTTATTTTCTAATTATATGTATCAGATTTGAATCGTCAAATTTGAAATTGTTATGCTGCTAACTATGTTAGATTCGCAAAGAAACGTTTACGAATAACCTTATTATCAAATAACACAAAAAACGAGAAGTAATGCTATATAAATGAAAATAAAAAAATAAAACAGTCAGGGATCTACTATTAAAATAGGTTTTATAAGAGTTTATAAGAAAGATTGCACTCTTTATTACTCAACTAAACTCTTTTACCAAGTCTCGATAATACTTCCACCTTCAGAGTGAATCTCCAAGAGAACACCATGAGGAACCATCGCGAGAGACCACCAAGAAGTACTAGAAAGACCCACACACGAAAGCCGACACTCTCTTTTTCTTTTCTCTCTATTCTCTCTATTCTCTCTATTTATCTCTAATTCAACTTTAATATTATACCACAACTAAGTTCTATGTATTATAGTATATTTATAGACCCTTATTGAGTATAAGTTTTACACTAATTATAACTCATAATATTACAAATCAATCATAAGTCTAAATCCAACTTTGCATTTCTACTTTAACTCAAACTCTAATCCGAGTTCGAGACACCCAAAGCTCAACAATCTCCACCTTGGCTTGAACTCGGGCGTGCCACCATCACGAAACTTCAGCCTTCATCTCTCATCCATCCCTTTCCCTTGGGCTACTAGCTTATTTAGCTAATCGCAAGATGCGAGCTCGAGCCAACATCGAATTCGCTCTTCATGCCTACAGTCTTGTACTTTTGGAAGCTTTTCAAATGACCTATGTTTGCTGCTATAGCAAAAGAAATTCGAGAAGAATATTTATCTCCCATCAAATCACTCCGAGTATCATATTTTCTCTTCACTACTGCAGCCATCGGAACTCCACATGCAATGGTATTCCCTACTAATCTAAAAATATTGTTGCACTTCTATCCTTTTATTAAGATTCTAATATTGCATGTCACCTTCATAACTCTATCTTTTGCTGAATAATTACAACCTTTTGAGTCCAGTACACCAAGTGAAATTAGATTTTTTTGCATCTTGGGACATGCCTCACTTCAGTAAGAGTACGAATCGCTCCATCAAATATCTGAATTTTGATTGTTCCCTTACCTGTGATTTCGCAAGTTGAATTATCGCATAACCGAACAATACTTTTCTTTTTATTCTCCTCATAAGAAGTAAATCAATCCTTTCTGGAACAAATATGGTAAGAACTACCGAAATCTAAAATCCACTTATCAAAAGTACCGATTTCTACGGATACTGCAAGAAAGTCTCCATCCGCATTATTCTCAGAAATATCATTCGCTATTATCGTTGCCATATTGGAGGACTTTATCTTCCCACGTTCAGGGCAATACCGTCTAATGTGGCTATACTTCTTGCATGAATAATATTATACTTTCGCCTTCAATTTTGATTTGGACAGTTGTTTATTTTCTTCATGTTCTCTTAATCTTTCTCTTTCGTGAGTTACCAATCTTTCACTAAACTCTATATTAATATTGAAATTTCTTTTTTTCTCATTAGAAAGAAGACTAACTGTTACATTTTTTCATCTCGAGAGTTTTTTTACCATAAAGAATTGTGGTCACAATATGATTGTACGAAGCAGGAAGAGACATTAGGAGAATCAGCGCCTTATTGTCCTCTTCAAACTTCATTCATACGTAGTTTGTACAACTATTGTTTTAAGTAGAACTTATTCGTGAGGCTTTTTGATATGTAAAACTTTGCGAGTTTTGTCCAGATATTCATCGTCGTCTTTTTGTCAATGACATTATAAAAAACTTCATTAGTCAGACTTAAAATAATTAAATTTAATACCTTTTGATCTATCTCCTCTCAATCTTCATCGTTTATCTTGGCCGGTCTTTTTTCTTTATCGTCTAACGTCTTTTGCAGACCTTGACAAGTAAGAATTGCCTTCATCTAATTCCGCTATAAGAAAAAATTTATCTTATTGTCAAACTTCTCCGTTTCGAGTAAGAACTTTGCTATCTTAGTTGTTTTCTCTTAAGCTTTGATATCAATTATTGGGATTCGCAGCGGAAGATTCATGAATCACCTTATTCTCAAATAACACAAGAAACAAGAAGTAATGCAAGATAAACGAAAATAATAAGATAAGATAGTAAGAGATCCATTATCAAAAGAGGCTTTACAAGAGTTTATAAGAAAGATTGTACTATTTCTTATTCAACTAAACTTTTTCACCAAGTCTTGACAATGTCTCTATCTTCAAAGAGAATTTCCAAGAAAACACCATGAAGAACTACTACGAGAGACCATCGAGAAACGCTAAAATAACCCACACACGAGAGCCGACACACATTCTCTTTTTCTTTTCTTTATCCTCTTTATTTCTCTCTCTCTATTTATCTGTAGTTCAATCTTAATACTATACCACAACTAAACTCTATATATTATAGTATATTTATAGATCCTTATTGAGTCTAAGTTTTACACTAATTATAAATTATAATATTACAAATCAATCATAAGTCTAAATCCAACTTTGAATTTTTACTTTAACTTAAACTTTAATCCGAATTCAATATACCCAAAGCTCAACATAACCAAACCTCAATCTAACACCAATCAAACCTCAATCAAATTTTATCTCACGTCCGCTAAAATTACTATATTTATAACTAAAATCTTCAATAGTTATATAAGAATATTTTGGTTATTTAATTATAATAGTTGGAAAATATATTAAGTATATTTTATCCAAAAAATAGCTCCCTTAATATAGGGCTTGAAATCTCAAAAAAAATTAAAAACACGTTACATATAATTATGAAAAAGTCAGCAAGTCATATATAATTTAACTCTTTTTAAGAGATTGTATATAAAAAAATTATTTAATTAATTACGTTATAATTACATTAACCCCCGTGATTTGTATTTATTATTATTACCCCCAGATCGGTTTCGAGATAAATAATATCTAACGACAGCGAAAGTCCGATCCATTTGCAGGGTTTTGAATCGGAGACGAGGGTTTTAGCTCCAACCGCAGTGGCTTGTTTTTGGAACCCTGGTCATCGCCTTCTTCTTCTGCTGCCAAGATGAAGCTCGTGAGGTGTGCCTCTCTCTTTTTCTCTCTCTCTCTCTCTCTCCGCGCTCTCGATTTGGTGGGTTGATGTTCCTTTTTTTGTGGAATTTTTCGATTTGATTTTGGGGTTGGTGGCTGTTTGCTTCTGTTCAGGTTCTTGATGAAGCTGAACAACGAGACTGTCTCCATCGAGCTCAAGAACGGCACCGTCGTCCATGGCACAATCACAGGTTCCTCCTTTTCTCCGTGCCTTGGATTTTTTCGCTTTTGTTTTGTGGTTTTCGAGTTAGGGTTTTGACGCAGTCCACCAGAGGGTGGTTCGTGAACAGTCAAATGGTTTTAGAGGTTCGGTTGGATAAAATCTATGGTTTTTTAGTTAAATGGGGTAAATTATTGTTGGTCGCGATGGCATGATAGTAGGAAGTAGGAGTCGGACCGGCCCTACGCAACAATTGAGGCTGTGGAGGAAAATGATGTCTGAACTTAAGAAGGTTTGCAGTATGAAAAATGTGGTTTTTTTGGTTTTCAGTGTCTAAAGAAAGGTTAGAAATAATTTTCTTTCTTTTGGTATCACAAAACGAATACAGGGAATTGGTTCATTACTGTTGAACTCAGGGCAGATATTTCTTTATTTGTTTAATTGACAGATATTTCTTTAGTTGGTATTTGGGAAACAAACTTTGCTTCGTCCTGTATCAAATATGTTGAGGTAGTGCCGTAGTGATGTCTTTCCAAGACAGAGTTAAGATGAGACCAATTGTATATATAATGATCTTTTTTCTTCAGAAGTATCAGATAGCAAGAGATGATGTGGATATAATCAGGGTGTGTATAAAGTATTTGAGGATTAGATTGATTGAAGTTTGGGTTTTGATTTATTTCTTTTATGTATTTTATCTTTCTGCACTAGTAACAGTCCAAAGTTGTGTGTTTTTCAGTTTTATGTCGTTTTCTAGCCTTTAGCATTTTGCTTAGTTCATAGAGTATGCAACAAAATTGGCTGTCTATTTAGTTGTGGAATGGTAGAGGCATATGTGAACGGATAGCAGGTTATCAGCATGAACTAGGGAAAATACAATAATGTGCCATTGTATTGCATGAAAGGAAAAGAAATTGTGGTGACTATAGGTTCTAAAGAGACGTAAAGGGCAATTTTTTGGGAAATCTTATGCTATGCAGCTAAAACTCTCCTAGTCCATGTCTCCCTCTATATATTGACCATGGGTCTCAGAGTTCTTATTTTTCTTTTCATTGCTTGAGGTATTTTGCAAATCATGGATTGTTGTTTTTGTTCTCATTCTGGAGCATCTGCTATAGTGTTAGTTTGCATTTTTATTGTTGAATAAATGGCTGTTTTTTCTTTTGTTGTTCTTCTTGATTTTTTCCCTTGTTGACTGAGTCGCCCTTCTTGAGCCTACAGCTGAGAAACAAGCCTGTTTGATCTGCAAAACCAATTAATCTTACTCTTATATGGTTTGGAGTTGTGACTTTTTGCAGCTCTTGACCAGCTTAATTTTCTCTTAGTTGTAAAAGTTGCACTGAGCTTTAGAAGATGTATGTGCTGAATTTTTATTCAATTGAAGCATCTATCTTAATTGAGTCAAGTGGGATCATAACTTTCTCAGGCGATCTTTTCTAATGGGGACAACACTTCACCTCTTTTCAGCGATAATATAGCTGTGGTTGTGAAGGTTTTCCGTTAAAGAAGAAACTTACTGTTAGACCTGTTAATATATGATTTGATCCGTTAATCCGATCCGGATTCAGTCCGAATTGAGCAAGTTTGGATTGTAATCGTGTCAACCTGATTACGACTCGAAAAAATTTGGGTCATAATCAGGTCAACCTATGAAACTTGTTTATGACTTGATTGACTCATTTATTTGTCGGATCATAAATGGATCAAATTGGATTAACATATTTGCCAATTAAGCCAATTAAAATTATTTAATATTCTTATTTTATAATATTTTTTAGTATTTTTTAAAGTATTATTTATAAATTAAGTATATTATTATTATAATTAATTTTTAATATTATAATTATTTTAATTATTTAAAATATGTTAAAATTATTAATGTTAATTAAACATTTCGGATCGACTTAGATTAATTTGGACTAATTCGAGTCAAATCAATTTAGATTGAGTTAAATTATGAACTATTTAATTAAAGAAATCAAATTCGGTCATGACCCAAATCCTACTTGTTTAATAAATGGGTTAATTCAAGTTAGATCGGATTATTCATTTGAAAATCGGGTCGGGTTCGGTTTTAGAAAATTGACTCGTTTAATAAACGGGTCGGGTTGGCCCATTCAGTGAAATGCTATAGGTTTGACCCGACCGAAATCCAATCCGTGAACCCAAATTGCTAGATCTGCCTGTTGTGTAGATGTACTATAATTGGTGCTTGATTTTCTTGAAAGCAAAGAAATCTCTATAAATGAGAAATTTGTTATTGATGATCGGAAATATCTCTATCATTAGTCAACAACCTAGCACTGTCTTGTGAAAATTTTGTTTGTCAATTATGCCCCCAATATATCCTGTTGGTTTTCAATCTATCCAGTAGCCTACTAGATAAATTTGCCGGTTTGCTTCATGGAAGTTATCTTTCATCGGGCCCCTTTGTAGGGTCTTGTGTTGCTTGGTAGCTAAATGTAAAGATCTGCCAAAATATTCTTCAGATCACCTTTTGATGTTTGTAAGGTCTCTGAAAATGTAGTTAGTTACAAAGTACTCTCATAGAAAGAAAGTTTGATTAGGAAGGCATTTTCTGTGACTTCATATTTTGTTAGATGCTGTGAGTATTTCAACAACTGTTGATGACTGCTTAACAATTGTTAAAACATTTGGAACTAGTCAACTCAATACTTGTTTAGTCCGTTGGTACTCAAAAAATTTGTATTTGCTTACAATCTGTTGCATTACTTACTGTGAACAGGAGTAGATATCAGCATGAATACACATCTGAAGATGGTGAAGTTGACTGTGAAGGGAAGAAGTACAATCAGTCTTGACCACCTTAGTGTGAGGGGGAACAACATCCGATACTACATTCTCCCTGACAGCCTGAACCTTGAGACTCTATTGGTTGAGGAAACACCGAGGATCAAGCCCAAAAAGCCGACTGCAGGTAAGTTCACGTAGTCTTTTCCCATCATCTGACTTTTCATGAACTCATTTGACTTGGAGGAGTCTTTTGGTTCTCTTATCTCACAAACTTATTTTGCTCTTGAACCAGGGAGGCCTTTGGGACGTGGTCGGGGCCGTGGACGCGGCCGTGGGCGTGGCAGGGGGCGATAAGCTCTGTGGCTCTGATCAATTTTTGGAGCATCTGCTTCGCGGAAGTAGTTTGCTTAGATGCGGAAAGTATATGCTTTAGCCTTCGGTTCAAGCATAAGACAGAGGAATGTTTGTTCCAGACTACCTTCAGTGAATTCTATGTCGTGGACTTAACCGAGTAACCTGGTTGTGAATCAATGTCATCTATTTTCTTCTCAGATATTAACTGCTAGTTCTGCTTAAGCAGTGTTTATATTTCCTCTAATGTGTGCTAGTTTATGTTGTTAATCTGTTATGAATGAGTTTGACGTAGGATGCCCCTCTGGGTTTCATCCCCCAGAGTTTCTATGAAAAATAGGGGTGAGTGCCATGCTGTTTTATAATTTTCGCTGGTTGGAGATGACATACATGGTTTACTGTAGGCAATTTTGCCATTTCAAAAGAAAATCTGAGTTTAGAAATAGCATTTTTGGAATATTACAAAAGGAATTACTTGAATATTACAAAATAATTTTTAAGTGGGTATTATATATGTTGTTTAATTTTCAGTTTGTGTGGTAAGGTCAGCTCAAAGGGATTTCATGTAAACATCCTGAAAAGAAATTGTGTAGGTCTAGGTTGGAACACGAAACCCACAGAGGGTTCAACCAGAGACCACTAAAAGGAGCTTCAAAGATGTCGTGACTGGATGGAATAAGATATAAACCTACTGACTGTTTCTTCAGTAATCATACGTGCTTCAATTCTTGTCAAAAGACAATAAAAATTTACAATAATAGTCCAAATAAGATTAAAGAAAATTTTCATGTATATCCCTTCTAAATCATGGTATTTCTCGCACGTCCTTGTAAAACTTATATTTTCTGTATATTTCTGAAAATAAAAAATAAAGTTTCCTTCTTAAATGTCCCTCCGAATTTCTTTATATCTTTGAAAAGTTCTTTTTTTTGTCAAATGCCCTGTCAAAAGAGTATTGAAAAGAGAAACGAAACTTTCAGGAATATACAGAAAATTATAAATTTTACAAAAGTATAAGAGAAATATTATGACTGCATGGGTATACAGAAAAATTTCCCAAGATATATGAGAACAAGCACAAAGGTTTTGCATCAATAACTTGCGAATTACTCAATGTCTGTGACAGACATTTATGTATCATAACAACACTTTCAAAATTTTATTTGTAATTGAATTTTAACAAGAAGATGATGCTATCTTTAATACTGTATTCATAAAATTCACGCTTCTTGCCAGGAAAATAAACATTGGCAATGCAAACTGCTGATGAACTGAAAAAATGCTCATCCTAATTCTTCATTTGTTTATAAAAAAGATATTATATGCATTGGCCGGTGGATTTGGCACTGATGCCAGGGATTTGAGAAGCACTGGAGATGGCTTCCTCACAATATGCATCAGAAGTAACACAAGAGTTAACAACGTCAATGCTCCAGCTTGGTGGGCTGATGCCAGAGAAACAGGGGCATAGGACAGAAGTGTTGATATTCCTAAAGTGACCTGCAATTGGGATGAAATCAATAAAGTATTAGAAAATTTAATCTTAAAGCAAACCAAATTGTTATCTGTGACTCTGAGTGTGCCACAATAATTTTCTACAGATCTTGTGACTTGATCTGTTGCAACACACCCTTTTAATCATAGTTCACTAACAACAAAACAATAAAGGTTAAAAAAAATTTCATGTTTCTAATGCCAAATTATCTTTCCAGTTTGTCAACAACAGAAATGCTACAACTCATTTTCCTGTTTCTCAGATAAATAGTTTGATTGGGAAGAAACAAACTGCTGGAAAAAAGGTACAGTTTAATTTGTTCTTCAAGTTATTGGATGCTGATCGAAATCAAGTCTTAGATTTCAACAGACAAGAATAGAAGAATGTCTTCTGGCAGTCCCCATCCAAGATTATTCAGAACAATTTAATCAGGTTGGGGAACAATATAGGGTGGCACAATAATGTCAAATAAATGATTGCATTACCTGAAGAGCAGCCATTCCTAAAGTACTTCCAATCAGAGAACAGACTGCAGGATGCATTTCTATTCTTTTTGTAGCCAACCAGAAACAGCCAATTGAAACTAACATTGTTGTTGCCAGGATAAGATGATTGAACTGTCAAATGTAAAAGATGATATAATATACTATTTCAATTCAATCCAGGTGCTTGCCCAGCGATTAGTGTTACAATAAGATCTAAAAACCATTTATACTAATCAATTCAACAAACTAAGTTCAAAATACAATACAAAATCTAAAGTTTCCTGACATCTTCAGATCTATCATGCAAAACTTTTGCTTCCAGTATGCAACATATAAGTCGAGCAACTCTCGTTACAAATTTTATGTACTTGATTTGGAAATGAAACAAGACACTCAATCTTCAGCTATTTGGTACGTGTTTCTAGTGACATATGGACCTTAATTGAAGCTCACATGACACTTAACACACAGTAAAAATTCTTAGATCACATTTGATATGGAGACTTAATAAACAAATGTGACGTCATATCAAGGTGAACAGGGAAAGCCTCTACTTGCTCCCTAGATACTAATGGCATGAAGAACTATAGACTTCTTAGAGATTAGTGACTTAATCAAGCATGAAGATACAGAGAGTGGTTAGGACTTGGAGAATGTTCATTAAAAGTTCATGTTTTGTCATGTATAAATAAAATTTCATTTCCCTTGCAGTTGATTTTACAATAGGAACAAATTGGCTCCTTCTGATAGAAGGGGTTCCAATAAAGTTTGGGTAATAACAAACTAATGCACACTACTAAACTCAGCTGGAGTTATATAATAGAAACTCATGCCCCAGATCATGCCCAAAGAATAGCTTATCAGTCAAACAAAGATATGCTACTTTACAAAATACATGCCACACTACTGATTCAGCACAATCATGATCACCTGAACAGTAGGAGTACTCTCAAAAAAGTTGCGGATGAATGACTCCATGCAGAAAATGTCTTCAGGAATCCTTGTATCCCCCATCTTCAGAAATGTGTTGTATGCATGATCCAGAAACAGTAAAAAGATGAAATAGGAGAGTTATTGTAGAACAACAGCTGCCAATTAACTACTATAAGATGTATTCAACAGGTTCATACCGCATCATTTCCAGCAACAAAAGCACCAGAGACAGCAGTAATGCCCACAAGCATACTAAGAGGATGAGCCACTTTTCGAACTTTAGCTGCACCATGAATCCAACTCATTGATGTGTTTGGTGTTTCTGGCATGACAACTGAGAGAGCAGTCCAAAGGATGACACAGGATATAATAAATGCAGAAGAAAGAAGTGTTGCCAGATGTATGGGCTGACTCCAGGTTGAACATATTCAGATGCAGGTTCCTAGTTGAAATCAAAGGGAAAGCATTCAACAATCAGTTTCTGTTAGACACATATATATTGCAATGAGAGCAAAGCTACTTTACCTCTAGACCACTCTTCACCATCCACCAGCCAATTAGTCCTTGGCCTGCACCGAGTGCAAAAAAGAGTAGAGATTCTGATTCCCAGCTGGCGAGTGATATACCCATTTGCAAGGAAACATGTAAATGGAAGAGCAAACAAGATGCCCAATCCCCTTCCCCACATGCGATGTGCATATTCCATCCAATATATGAATTTAAAATCTCAAATACTCATTCCTCTATTTACTCTGCAAGAATCATTTGAACCAATAGGATAAAATAAAATTCATCCTAAATCTGGAGACAATTCTTTCTACAGTAATTTAACAATTAGAAAGCCCTAGCAATGAAGACCAACAACATTCCCAAACTTTTTATGTAACTCATATCACCCCTTTGTTTAACACAATGACTGCCAGTAGTAACATATATTCAAGAAAAAAGGGGGGAAATTAGAAAAGAAACCTTCTTTGTACTGTTATAGGCTGTGCTCCTACAGAAGGATTTACACAAGCAACCTATCCTTGAAAAGATGTTGCCATCCAAACTAAGATATAAGTTATATGCAATGTTGGACGGCATAGTACCAAATATTGAAAAGACATTTAAGTCAAGGTCATCGTTTCTTCATTTGATTCCTGGTAATACAATGTCAAACTAATATAAGAAATTTCTGCCCTAGAGCCTCAAAGAAAATCATTCCATCACAAGCCTACAGAACATAATTGCTAAAATGAAATACCTCAATAAGGAACAAAGCAAGTCAATTGAGTGAATAAGAGAAGTAAGGGATGTCATTCATGACATAACTAGAGGAAAGGACTCAAAACTTTGAATACAACATAACAAATCCAACATTCACATAATACAAGACAAGCTGTGAACATAATTTTCCTTACCATTTGTACTCAGGAGATTGTTGATATTTCTCAAATTCACGCAACCATTGCTCCTCCGACAATGGTAGTAGACTGCTAGTGAACTTACACTCAGTCATAGATAAACTAGAGTGGGTAAGGCGTGTGACACCGCCAAGTAACACCAAACCAAAAACCCAAGCAGCACAGCCAAAAAGCCAGGTCCCAGCCATTTTCTGAGCTCCTCCAGTAACCAGCAATTTCAAACCTGCATTTGCGGTCTCTGCATTGCTTGAACTCGAGAGTGTCACAGAGGTGCACATTTTCCTCCCAGATGGACCAAACATACCCTGAAAATTCAATAAGGAACTACTCACCATGATTGTTTCATGAAAACAACAGCGGTGCCTAATATCAGCAGAAAAATATAATTTGGCGGCCAGGGTGTCATGACCATAGGAATATGCCCACAATAAATACTTTCCAGGTGCTTCTTGTCAGATTCATCATGAACAGATGAAGCACAAAAGAAAATTTTCATTAACCAAAATTTTCATATATCGTTTTTGAAAATATTTCTGGTATTTGGTAGAACTAAACTTACACCAAATGAATTTGTTGTTTCCTAGTGCTATATGTGTTTATTAGACATATTAGATTAGATCCACTTCTAATTACCAAATAGGCATTTGTAGGACAACCAAACTTCCAATAATATCAAAAGTTAGCAACTTTATCGGACCAAATGAATCCAAAATCCAAAATTCTAGTCCTTAGACCAAAACCACACATAAATGCACCCAAGCATTTCAAAGTCGCATAGAAAACTCTACCAAAAAGACAACCCTCAAACAAAATGTTAAATTTCTAGAAAACCAATTGGGCACAGATTTGAATCCATAAAAGGAGCTGCATCGGGCGAGAGATCCCCTAACATTTGAGCTCGGCGGAGAAAATATCGAGGAGGCGAAGTGAGAAGACTCACTGGAAGTCCTTGCACAGCCGGCTCCCAGCTTGGACGCTACGTCTAGGGTTTTTCCCCTCCGAAGAGGGGCCCCAAATCGAGTGCCGAGCATCCAGCTCGGGCGCGCTGCTTCTCCAACGGAGAGAAAAGCGAGTGGATTTTCGAAGAGGGCGGCTCGATTTACTATTGGGTGGAGAAGATTTTCTCGATTCAACTCGACCGGAAACGGTCTGAACCACTCCAACCCGAAACGAAATCTGATGTAGTTGATTGATTCAATTGTAACCTCCAAACTCCACCCTTACGACGAAACTTTGTGATCAGAGTCAGTATTTTTATTCTTTTTATAAAATTAATATTATTATTAAATTAAATTATTATAAAATTAATTTTGATTAAAAAATATTAACTTATAAAAATATTTTATTAGTTTTGATCTTGATTATAATTTTAATTTAAAATCAAACGATGCTTAAATATTCAATGACGGTCAAGCTTATTCATTTAGTCAGAAGATTCAATATTTACCAAATCATTCCATAATAAACTTCAATTCATTCAACCTAAAAAATTCAACATTCTCAATTTATGTTATAAGGTTCAAGCTTGGCCGTCAATTTGTTAGGTAATAAGACCCGTAAGTTGGAATAATTACATGTAATTTGCTATACGGTGATTTTCTAATAAAAAATTATGAAAAGTCATAACCACCATTCATATGATATGTCAATGGCACAACAAATACCAAATATTGACTTAAAAAAAAGAGAGAGTTTTTTCAATTTGGAATTAAAAAGTTTCTTTAGGAGAGTTTTTCAAATGTTGGCTGGACTCAAATATTAATCAATCACGGCGTCACTGGGACGATAATTCTTAAGGAGGGAGTTATATGTAAATCGACAAAAATGATGACTAGCAATGTATTATGTATATATGTCCCACATCTGTACCATCTAATTTGCTACATGAACATTTTGTTAGGGCTTCAAGAGCGTCGAATACATATCATAATAATGAGCCATTCATGTTTTTATGCACCGCATACACCATGAATTAACAACCCATATGCTGAAATATAACCTCATCATTTTTGCAAATTCAAATGAAATCAGAATCAATTGATCCTCTACAGGAAATTCAGCAATCTGTGAACATACATCAATATTTGTGGATAATCTCTACAAAATTTTCTTCTATGACATCGTTTTTGCAAACAAGTGCTGGTTTCACCATGAGATGATTACAAATGGCAAAAGATTTACTTCTGATAATTAGATGAAGTGAAAGAACTCTAGCCCACGGTAGATTTCAACATGATGTTTCATGTTGCTTCTTGATGGCGTAATAGTATGAGGTTGGAAACAAACCTCTGATTCTCCAAAGTTCTCATTGATGATTTTTTGAAATCGCTTCTGAACTTAGCAGCCTACTGTCGCAGCTCTTTTGATTGTGTCAAGCAGAATACCCCAGAACAGGAAAATTCTCTGCCAACTAGCCAGAATATTCACTGCGTGTGACAATCACAAACAAATTCTTATATGCACTGTGATCAATTGATCAGTAGCTGTAGCACCTCCATGATCTGGCACAGCTTCCAGGCTGTCTTGTGGCAGGCATCACACAGCAAAACACCTTGACACAAAAATGGTGCAGTCAAGCGGAAGGAACAGGATATGAACCTGAGAATTGTTTCTTACATGAGCAAGAAAATCAAACATCACTGAATCAGGAAAAGGCCTGTTAATGGTGATATTGAGTTTCAACGCGTACCTGATACCAAAGCCAAGTCACAATGTTAACACTATCCACTTGGATAAGCAACCTGAATGCCTGCCTCTATTTTAGTTGCAGATACTCCCTATTCAGGTCCCAAGTTAGCTCAAATCTTCTCATGTCCTCCAGGAAATAAGCCAACATAGCATCAGTATTCGGAGAATGGGCAGCCAAATAGGAAGTAGCAAGACCCCAACATTAAATATTCAAGCATCAGATTCTGAGTAAATTAAGCTTTTCTAAAGGTTATCTTTTAAATGATTGTAAACATAAAGCTAGTGAGGTACCAAAATGTATTCACGACGATAGGCTTACATTTGGATGCTGTAAATTTAGTCTACGAGCTAAGAACATCCAAAGCAGAAGGATGCCATCAATCTGTAAAGCAAGTTCCCAAATGAAGAAATAGGCTTGTTTGATGGAATACACTGAAAAGGATATAATGAAACAACAGATATCCAGCAGAGGAAACTCAAATAGATAATGTACAAATAAACCAAATGAAGGAGAAACCAGCTTTTTAATCCTGAGTAAAACATTTAGAAACAGGAAAGAAGACTGATCCTATACCAACTGAGGTTTCAACCAGGGATGAGCTTCCCAGCTGAATTGAGCTATTTGTCAATGTGCATATGAACTGTAGTAAGTCAAGCACCTTTCAGAAATTTAAAAATCATAGAGGACTGCAGTGAAGTCTTGCAATTCCTGATTACCTCCTCCCAACTTCAAGCAAAGGCCGCATAAAAGAAATGTGAAGCATTTCATCCTCCTGTGTCTCTTTGTTAGTATTTAGCATCTTTTGGATCCCACACAAGTAGTATTGACAAATGTATATTTAAATATTACTTCTGATCTGTGCTTCAATCATGTCTGCATCACCAATAATCACCACAAGAACAAGAACCATTGTTAAAATGATGGAACCGGTTCTTATCCCTCACGATTATCTCCCTCCCCATAACCTTGGAGACAAGCTTAAATGCAGAATGGCAGTCTCCACAAAATCTAATATTCTTCATAATGCGAATGGTTGCCCCTGGAGGCATGTTCATTAATGCAAATGCAAGAGCAAGCTTCTCACTGTGGTATTGGAGCTTCTCCTCTCTCTCTTGCTCATCAACAAATAAAAGCACATGATCCTTGTCAGGAACATATCCTGCTTCCCTGATTTTTGAGTTAATCTTCTCCCAAAACTTAAGAATCTCTTGAATCTGTGGATGGGATTTGTCATTAGCAACAAACATATGGACTGAATTCTCCATCTCAACCCAGCTGCAAGCAGGTTCTTTCTTCACACCACTGTCTTTCATCATTTTCCTCACTCTAGCTGCCTCAGCCCATCTTCCAGTGGATGCATAAATATTAGAGAGCAAAACACGAGGGCCAGAATCATGTGGATCAAGTGCAAATACACGCTCAGCAGCTAATTTTCCTAGTTCAGCATTCTTGTGCATTCTGCAGGCACCAAGAAGAGCTCCCCAAACAGCAGCATTCCGTTCAATTGGCATTTCATCAATGAACTTTTGTGCTTGCTCGAGAAGCCCAGCACGACCAAGAAGATCAACAACTGTTACATAATGCTCAACCTCTGGTTCCAATTCATATCTTTTCATCATTTCAAAATAATACTGACCTTCATTCAAAAGCCCTCCATGACTACAAGCACTAAGAACACAAAGGAAAGTTATATGATTTGGCTGAATCCCAAGTTTTTGCATATCTTTGAAGCAAGAAATAGTTTCCTTTCCAAGCCCGTGCTGAGCATAAGCTTTAAGCATAGAATTCCAAGAAACAACATCCCTTTTGTCCAATCTATCAAATACTTTCTCTGCATCCTGGATGCTACCGGATTTAGCATACATATCAAGAAGTGTATTCCCAATGAAAGAAATGAGCTTTTGACCTGATTTGATCATGTGAGCATGCACCCATTTCCCCTGCTCCAGGGCTCCAATACTAGCACAAGCAGCAAATACACTCGAATAAGTGAAACGTGTTGCCTCAAAACCACCTCCTTGCATCTCCCAAAACTTCCTCATTGCCGTCTCACCTTCTCCCCTCCTTGCATAACCTGCAATCATCGCATTCCAAGATACCTCATTCTTCGCATCCAACCTATCAAAGACCAAGCACGCTTCTTCCATCTTCTCAGAACGTGCATACATATCCAGCAAAGAACTCCCCACAAAAACATCTGAATCACATCCATACTTAACACAAATTGCATGGATTTGCCGCCCAATCTCAACCTCATCAGTGGCAGCACCCGCAGCCTTTAGGATACTCGCAAATGTGAACTGATTAGGCTTCACGCCCGACCTAAACATTGCTGGAAACAACTCAAGCGCCTCACCCGGCATCTCATTCTGAGCGTAACCCGTGATGAGAGCGGTCCATGTGACAACATCCCTTTCAGGCATTTCATCAAACGCCTTCCGAGCGTCCTCCAAGCTCCCAGATTTGCAGTACATATTGACTATAGAATTCCGGAAAAATCGATCGGCTTTGAATCTGGAATTCAAGAAGTGGCTGTGGACAATTCGTCCTTCTTTGAGCTTTTTGAGCTCGGTGCACTTCTTGATGAGCCGGGAGTAGATCTCGAGGCGGGGTTCGAGGGCACCGGAGTTGATAAGCTTCAGGACGTGGAGTTCGTCCGAAGAGGTCGGGGCTTTGCGGAGAAGGTCCTTGTTTTGGAGGATGAGAGAGGAGCAAGGGTCTGGGGGCTCGTCGGCGAGGAAGGCGGCGGAGGAGGAGGTGGCGAAGTGGGAGGAGAGGACGGAGATGAAGGTGGGGCCTGGGGCTTTGGTTGGAAGGCGGATGACCTTCTTCATCATCGGATGTTTTCGAAATTTCGAGGCGAGCGAGGAAGGAGGGAAGAAGACGAGGAAAATTGCATTCAAGTCCCTCGGGGTTTTTCATTTGTGCTTTGGTGAGTTTTGAATTTAACATATTTATAATTATTTAAACATTTTCATAAGATATCAATAAATTTTAGGCTAGCGAAGATTCCCCAGTTTGAAACTGAAATTTTCAACGATATTCCTAATTTTTAATTGGAATTGAAATAAGAACACAGAATTATAAGGAAACATTTTTTTTAATATCATTAAATATGTGAGCAATTTGTGAATATGTTCTGTAAGAAACATCTGCAAAAAATTACTTTGGATATTGATAAAATACAGATGAAGCTCAAGAGAATTGACTGACAACATTCAAATTTGAATTATTCATCATGCGAACAAATGAGAAGCATGCACATGACAAAACTTGAGACTAGTGACAGCTTTTCTAAAGTTTTACACTCAGATAATCTATATATTCTCTGCAAATCCTTTCTCTGAAACTCTATACAAGAATAAACACAGCAGAGAACTGGTGCAAAGGTGAGGTTCCGGGCTTCATTTACAACTCATCAAGACTGAGTTTATCACATGCATGATTAGCCGAATGCTGCTGGCATCCGCCGATGTCGTGGTAGGGAGCGATCTCTGGCGGGCCAATGTGTTGTAGACCTGCTCAAAGATTGGCCTTACATGCACTGTGATCAATGGATCTGCAGGATTGATTGCAGCAGCCACCTCCATAATCCATCCCAGCTTCTGGGATGTATCATTGGCAATGTCATATGCTAGCTGCTGCAGAAGGGCTAGCAAAACCCCTTGACTCAAAGGAGGCACCATGGAGCAGATGGCTCGCATATCAACCTGAAAAGCATTAGCTTAATGACATCAAAGACCAAGCAACTGGTACAGCTCAGAGTAGAAAAGATCAAAATTTGAGGAAGCATAGCCAAATCGTAATGACAGTATGGATCATACCTGAGAACAAAGCCAGGAAACAATGTTGACATCACTCCTCTGGAGAGCTAAAGTAAATGCTTCTTCATACTTGCGTTCAGATACCAATGTAGTCAGCTCCTTTGTTGGATCCAAAGGAGGCTCAACAGGCTGAACATTCTAAGGAAAAAACAAATTAATATGATCTCAGAGATGAACAAAGCAAAAATTTGAAAATGTATGATGGCAAGAAAACAATCATCAAAAGAAGATAGTCAGACTAACCATCAAAGGAACTCCACCAGAGGGACCATTGCTTTGCTGCATACCAATGGGAATTAATTTTGTGTTCCCTGATGCAACAAGAGCTAAAAGTTTCCGATGACCATCTGCTAACTCTGCAGACAAGTTCTGGGTCATTGACGAGGCAGAGTTAATAGCATCCTGCATAAACATTCCAATGATGTTTCAGAAAAGAAGTCTAAATCTAGTGACTAAATAAAAAGTTAATCCCACAGGTTCAGCAAAATAAGAACCAATAGTCCCAGACAAGCTATTGCCTCCAAAATCAGATATAGAAGTTGAGGCAAACTAACTGTTATATAGCAAGTAGCAACTTAATATTATTCAAATATCTAATGCAAAAAAAAAAAAAAAAAAAAAATCAATTGTACAAGCTTGTAAATATCCATAATGGTTATCCTCAATTGAAGTGATCTGAGTTATGCAACCACATACCCTCAAAGTAAAAGCCAGAGGAGTGTGTGCAGACTCAAACTGTTGATGAGCAACAGCAGCATGTTCAGACATCCCTTTTTGAAATGCAGCATCTACTTGTTCAAACATCACTTTACAGGAATGCTCAAATGCAGGAATAACTGAGGATTCGAAGGATGACCTTAGAGTATCCTGAGAACAAATAATGAAATAGGTTACTCTCAATAATAATAAATCAAAACAGTAGTTATTCAATGCAAGTTTATTCCCAGAAAAGGGATTCACAAAGTCTGGCTAAAGAAATTTAATTTGCTGTGCAGCCAATATGTCATTGCAGGTACAAACTGGATAGGTCGATGCTCTCCTTGCTTAACCAACATACCTGAAGAGCTTGCCTTCCAGATGTTTGGAACTGAGACTGAATTTGCCGAGCCACTGTAGCCTCAAGTTTTGAACTTACAGACTTCTCCAACTGACCCACTGCCTTGTCTCCAACCCCTCTCTACAAATAGAAGGATCCTTAATACAAAAACACATCAAATAAAACATTAAGAACAAAGGACCGAGGGCACCAAAATGGAACCTGGAACGATTCAGATATGGTTTTCTCAATAACCGGGGTGACAGTGCGAGCTAAGACTGGCCCTATTGTTGAGATCTCCTTCTTTAGCATCCTCTCTAGTACGGCAGCGAGGTCCTTGTTCATGCAGTTTGTAATTACATTTGTTATCTGCTGTAAACAGTCTTTCTCGGCCTTCTCATGTTTTGCATTCTCCTCCTGAAAACGTGCCAATAAAGCATCAGTGTTGGTCTTAATAGCTTTCTCCATGGTTCGTCCTAAGGCTGTCTCCACTCGTCTGCCTTCTTTGTTGACAGGTACAGCCACCATTGTGCTCATCTGCTTATGCATTTCCTTTTGCATAGTCATCAGCTGCAAGACAGCCCATTCATTAGGAGAACAATAGTAGAAACATTGATACAAATTAATAACCTGAAAAATATCCAACTAGTAAAAGAAATATGACAATTAAAATACTAATAGCAGAAACCAGAATAATTACATGAGATTAGTAAAAGTAAATCCCCACCTAGCCAGCTACGCGAGAAACTAATCCATAATAAGAATCCATTGAATCAGGAGAGCACAAATAGGGCCTCAGACTAATTATTAATATGTAAAAGCAGGTCTCACACCACTTAATATGTAAAGGCACTATGATGACTGCTTAGAGTTGTCATCATTTTCTTTTCAGCCGAGGCTGCCTAGCAGCAAATATCAGGCTTGATAAACTTTCTGCCTTGGTACAGCATGACATTGTGAGCTTAGTACACAAACAAAATGAGACTATCCATTGTGAAAACATGATTCACTTGATGAAAGGAATCATAACTAGCGGTTATTTTTCAACTATAGAAGGGCAAAATAAAATAATTTGCTGAAGTACTACCCTGCAAGCGGTCAACCAAAAAAACGTATTTTGTTCAGCTAAAAGCATGCTTTGGTCATAGATGATAGATACCCCACCCCAACCACAATCAGAACTATCAAGTGTGATTGTTGAAGCAAAACGAGAAAGGGAAATAAAGCCTTCTTAGCTTAAGGACAAAAAGGACTTATTCATTATTTAGTTATATGCTTGTGCCCATGCACAAAATATGTTGGTGAAATATGCAGCAAAGCATGTTTCAGTGCATTCAATAGTATTGAATAGAACTATTACCTGGTTCAGGGTTTCCTGCATTGCCTGGATTTGAGAAAAAGCAGCATCTATTGAAGGAACACCTACCGCATTCCCAACCTCATTAGAAGAAACAGCAGGTGGTGGGACTGATGATTGAGATTGCTTTCCTTTTTGTTTCTTCCCTTTTGTGGTAAAAAGAGATTGTGATGCTGTATCCAAAGAAGTTTCACCATTCCTCTCAGGAATATCGTTCACACTACCTCGTATAACTTCATCCTTTGAAGGCTGCTCAGATGTTACAATAACAGCAACATCATCAACCGGGTGGGACAAAGTTTCTTCAAGATTTTCAGTTTCAGTTCTCAAGACAGTATGCTCCCGGTCAATCTGCGCATTGGCTTCTGAAGATTTCTCCTTGATCTCTGGAATTACAACTGGTGCCTCCTTCTCAATGTCAACTTGCTCATGCTCACTTGCCCTGCTCTTGCTTATATCTTTCACAGCCATTTCCACACTCCCAACATTCTTATCAGCAATCACGTCTTGAATCTTTACTTCCTCAACTTTCAGAGCCTGATTAATATGAGAATTTTCACCAGCAGGTGTAGCCCCAGATAGTATTTCGGAAGGAGTTACTAGGTGTGTGCTGTTGCCACTGATGTTACTTGTTAATGGAGAATTTGGTACCGCAGAAGTATCAACTCTACTACCTTTAAGCTCAATTTTATACAAGTTGCTTTCTACAGAAGGAACATCAGAGACATTTGTAACTACAATGTTGGCCCTTCTTTCAACAGAATGAATGGAGTGACCAACACTAGAGTCACCAACCAATCGTTCCTTCTCCAAGCCCTTCGAGGGGCTAGTCAAAGTTGCTTGCTGTCCAGAATTATCTCCACGCAATAAAATAGGAGAAGATATTGCACGCAAAGAATCAGCATCAGCATTTGGAATTGGCGGAGCAGATGGCTTGCATCCCACAGTTGACAAAGAAGAATCATGAATATTGCTAATCTCTGGGGCATTGGAGACCACAAGAGGCACACCAGCAGGTGCATCATCAGTGGTGCTTGAAGGAAGTGAGGGATTTGGTGAATCATTTCCAGTGGGATCTGAAACCACCAAGCCTTCTGACACAGTCATATCAGATACACGAGGTATACTGGAATCTTTTCCCAGTCCTATATTATCAATTGGTGGTGGTAAACACTGTGTCAAATCCAGTGCATATTGCTGAATGGCTTGAGTTTGGACACAGTAAACTTGAACCAGCTGTTCACCATCAGAGAAGAAATCACATGTCCCTGTCAGACTTAAAATAGGCATAGCAACAGTAAAATCTGCAATATAATCCATTTGTGTGGCAGCAGGGTATGGGCCATAGTCTACATGTACTGCATATATTGCATTTTTCTTTGCATTTGCCAGTAATATAAGGCTTGCATGTGGCAGAACTACAACTTGATTGAAAAATGCCTCCTCAAAACGTTGTTCGGAAGAACTTCTCAGACCTAAGGTCTGTTTGCACTGCCATGCTTCAGTATCAGGAGGCAAAAGCCAACCTTCTTCACTGGCTGAAGTCCATATCTTTACTTCTCGATTCAGAGGACCCTAAAGTGAAGCATTCAAAGCCAAATGTTATTGAATAGAAAGAGTATGTTGTTTCACTTCACGCATCATGTGTTATGTACAACAAACAAGTTGAGTGACTCTGTATGGTAGCATTACTGGGAAATTTTTCAAAGCCTTTGGAATAATGACTATCAAGTAAATCATAATCCCAACAATGCAAATAATGCAGAAACACAAGTACAATGTACATTGTGAGAAACATGGTTAATAGACAGGCATCTGATATAGTGCTTGAAGGCCCATACCGCTGTGATAAGAACAACATGATCAGGGCGATGAGGCGCTGTCAAGAAGGCAACAGAGTTCACAGGTTGACCATCATGTGGTCTCAGTGTCATGAGGGGCATTGACATACGATCATCCCAAATTTTTACCTACAGTAAACATATTAACTTAATAAGAAAATAAACCAAAATATTAGTTTGACTTCAATGGCCAAATAAAACTGCCAAGGCAGCAAAAGTATCAAAAGAATTGCCAGTGATCAAGCAAACCTAAAAATCCTTTGACACATCATTGGGGCATAATGTGTAAAATGAACTCAAAAAAATTTCTTTAACATTAACAAATAGAACATTCACAATGATTTGACACAAGCATAGAGCAATTCTTTTTATGAGTGTACGAACAAAGAACTATAGGCTTAGTTTGGTTAAATTTTAAAGTTGGTTAACTAGTGTGAATAAATGTAATTGTTGCATCTTCATTTACAATCACCAAAAATTTAATGATTACACTTATTCATGTTAGTTAAACAACTTTAACAACCAGTCAAATAGAAATACACACAAACCGTGCCATCTTTTGATGCTGATACTATACGAGTTGTCATCCATTGAGATATAGACAAATCTGTCACTTCCCCCTCATGTTTCCCAACAAGCTGCACCCCCTCAATCAACGTCACCATGGGACACTGAAGAGGTTCCTCTGCTGAAAATTCTTTGCCTCTTCCGACTTTCATTGTGTCCATTTTCAACACCAGATTACCAATCCCAACAACCAAAATTTCCTGCAATAGGTGTCAATCCCAGCATTCATGAAACCATTAAAAAAATAATAATCGCAATAAATATAATTTCCAATAAGCATGACTAGTAGACCTAATATTGCTAAATATATTCTTAATCAATACAAACATAAAAAGAAAAAAAAATAGGAAAAGTTTGCAAAAGGTATAATTTCTCTGATTATCAACAATCACTTTACCCCACCTGCTTGTGAGAATGCCAGCAGATACGTGGATGATATGATTCTCCATCTCCCATTATTTGAATAGCAGTTACTATTTTTCCTGCTATCTGAGGTTTATCTTCGTCATCAGGCCCCTCGTTGATCTTCCACACAAACACCCTTCCATCAACACTGGCGCTGCACATCATAAAATGAGCAAATTGTGAGCATAAAGAACCATTTATGAAAACAAAAACAAGGAGAAGACAGGTAAATGGCCATTTCATCAAAGAAAGACATATACCTGGCCAGAAAGTGAACGTCTTCCGCAAAGAAAGACATGTCTGTGACCCTCTGTAAAAAAGAATTACCAAAAAATTGAAACCTCTTTAGATTCAGGCACACCTAATCTTAGCTTAGGAATCTAAAACTATAGGAAGCTCGTGATATCAATACAGCTATCTAAGTGTAATAAGTCACTAAAAGAGAATTAAAGCAGAAAAATTTAGCTAAAAATGCGAGTTCTTGAAAGAATTACAAACCTGAGTATGACCCCGAAGCAACGACCTGAGCGCGGTATTGATATTCAGGACCCGAATCGCCCCCAGCTTAAGCCCGTAACAAATATAAGTCCTATTAACTGCGATCTGCCGGCCGAGTACCAGCCCCGGGTCCGACGTGTACTTCGTGATCGGAGTAACCTCCAGCTGCGGCGGCTGCGACTCCCCCGGCAGCCGCGAGTCCACATCATACACCGCGCGGTCCCCACCACCCAGGTGCCTCCCGCGCGGCATCTTGTTGCTTGGCTTTCTCGCCGGCGGCGGTGAAGTCGCTGCCGTCACTGCTGGGGGCGCTGACGGGACAGCGTGCAGGATCGGGACCTCCGATGGCGATGGGGGAGGCATGGAGATGGCGGACTCTGGAGGAGGCGCAGAGACAAGAAGAGCCATGAGGCGGGCGCCGGAGTTGGGGGCGGGGTTAGTGTTTGGAAGGGGAGCCTGGGGGTAGTGGAGGAATGGGTGGTTGTGGAATGGCGGAGTCGGCGGAGGATAGGAGAAGGCGCCGTGCGGCGGCGAGTGGTACGCCGGTGGCGCCGCGAAGGGGACGGAGGTGGGCATGGGGTTGGGATTGGGGCTAGGGTTTGGAGGTGACTTGAAGAGCTTGTTGACGTCGAAGGGGGCGGGGTTGTTAGGCTTCCCCGCCGGCGACGCCATCGCCGGCGCCGGAGAAGAAGAGAGAGGTAGGGTTTAGCGATCGGAGCTAGGCGGTATCGTGCCTCGCGGGGGGCACGGCGCAGGTTAAGATCTGAGGGAGAAGGAGACGAGGAGGCGAGAGGAAGGCGAGGTCGAACGATGAGGAAAAAATAAGCTTTTGGTTGGTATGCTGTTCCGCGGAACAGATTAATGACACAGTTTGAGAATCGAGAGTCGGTTGGTATGCTGCTCCGCGGAACAGATTAATGACACTAGTTTGAGAATTGAGAGTCGTGTGAGAGCCGATCGTGGATTTTTAGATGGTTGGGATTTTGATATAACGGTGCTTATGTTCTGATGCGCGTCTTTTTACCAATTCGATCGAGGCGAAGAGTAATATGGGTTAATGCTGCTGCTTTACGAACCAGTCATTTAACGGCTGTGTTGACAGTTCCCAAAAAATACAATGCCACGTCAGCAGAAGATGGTAAATTAAGAGATTTATTACATTAACTCCCTGATTTATTCAATGAGTTTTATATAATAAATTTTTTGAGAAATTATTTTGCACTCTTAGGACAGCACCCAAGCGATTCTCATAACAATTCTACACAATATAATAAAATCGGGATAAATTTGAACCGCCATAAATGTAAAAAAATGATGATCCATTTCTATTCATATTTTACGGATTATATATTTTTTATTAATATTTTTTGTTTATTATATGAAGATTTTATTGATTTATTTATGATTAACCTTTAGTTTAATTTTGATGGTGGAGCTTAAAAAAGCAAATGACCTTTTCACATTAAAAGATAATCTATTGAAATCATCACATAATGATAGTGGACTTTTGTCATAGCGGTTCGAAGAAGTGGATAAGAAATGTTGGTATGGTTGTTTGTAAGATTTTAAATTTTAATTTCAGATATCAGAATATATTGTTTTGATTTATTTGGGTTAAAATTTGATCAAATTATTTTTTTTTATTTTTTTGACTAAAATTCAATGTTAAATTTAAAAATATTACAAAAATTTGAAATATATATAAAGAATTATTAAGTAAATTTTTTTGTACAAAAAAATACTTAAAATATTAAAAAATAAGAAATTACTTCAAATTTGATTCAAAGTCGGATCACATTAATCCGATTTTAAGTTCTTAACAACTAAAATAAAAGTTAAATATATCATAAAAAAGATATATAAATATCAATATTACATTCTGAAAATTTGAAATTTACTAGCCGAAAACTTAAAACCTTTGTTGACACATAGTGATTGGTGGTTTATTAATCAATTTGAATTTAAAATCTGAGGGTTTTGTCCAAATGGTACCAAATATATCCAACCTGTTGGATTTTTTGGAGAATTGTTTTATTCCAAGGACAATATGCTTCAGTTAATGCCACCAAATGGGCTCTGATCCAAACCCGAAACCAGAACCACGATTTCTAAATTTGGACCAGCACTTTTCGGGATATAGTTGAGCACTGGGCTGGGCTTGGGCCTACTTACAAGTCACAGGCTTTGGCCCGAGCCCGAGTTCGACCCGGATTCCGACTCCTATTAAACCCCCTTATTTTATTCTTAATATTCTCCGTCACTTTCTCGCGTCTTCTCCGTCGCCGTCATCGAATCACGCATTATTATCACTCTAGCCCCTCCTCTTTTCCCAAAACTCCAAGATGTGCTGCTGCTGCCCGTCGAAGCTGTGCTGCCTCTGCTTCGTGATCGTGCTGGTGGTTCTGGCGATCGGCTTCGTCTTCGGCTTCGGCGTCTTCGCCCACGGCTTCGAGAAGATCAAGAACTCCTTGCACTACGAGGTGAGCGGCACTGGATTCAACGCACGGAGGCTCTTCCGGGACATCCCGGCCCCGGCGCCCTTCTGAGCCTTCCTCCATTTCTAGGGTTCGTCTTTCGACTTCGATCTCGTTTTGGTATTTGGGGATTTTTGGGGGATCGGGATCGCAATGTGCATCTCGTATCGGGATCTAATTATTTATTTGTTTGATTATCTTGATTTTTTTTGTTCTTTTGTGAAGCTGAATTTGAGGTAATTTTCGTAGAAATCGTTTCCCCTAAAATTGGTGTAATTTTTGGAAACTTTTTGCGAAATGTGTTAACCAGGTTTTATGACTAAGTATCGGTTTCGGTTTCGGGGCAAGCGAAACCGATACTTTCGGTGGTTTGGATTTCGGCCTAAAGATATTTTTTAATTATTAATTAGGTATTGACTAGAGTTTGATAAAATATTGAAAAAAATTCGAAAAATTATGAATGAATTTATATTTAATTTTACTATAATATTAAATATTATTTAAGTTAATTAAAATTAATTTTGATAGTTAGTCACTGATATAGTCTATTTTTAATATATATTAATATATTAAAAAAATATACAAGAAATAATATGAATATGATTAAAAGTTAAAAATTGATATAAGTACATTTAACTTTTCATTAAAATGTACTTCACACATACATAATTTATAAATTCTAAGGTAATACAACTAATCATCATAATCATCATCAGTTGAGTTTGGAACATCTGGGTGTGGAATTACAAATTCAGTATCTGGATGATCCGAACGAGCATTTATAGACATACGAGCCAGAACAACTAGCTCTGTGCGATTTCGTGATAGTGATTCTGAAGTATAACCATATATCGAAGGTCCAAAATGAAAATTATATTTTGACTAAAATTTAACTTTATTTCAATTATTTTTTAACTTCAAATTAAAAAATTATAATATGTTTAAAAAATTTTAAAAATAATGAATAATTACGTGAATAATATTATGTACGTGAATAGTATCTAAACAGAAACCGATAAAGACGTCAAAATCAAATTGGCAATAGCGCTGGTCACAATGTAAGGCCGGTCTCATCTTGCGGGAATACGAGTCAGGTCGGTGAGGGCGCGAGATAGGCGAGGGAACAACGGAAGACTAGCGAGTGCGCAGGGCCCTCGGGCTCGGACACGAAGCCGGCGCGAGATCCCCCCCAAGAGAGAGCCCAGCGAGCTCCCGCCCCCGTGCGCGATCCCGGCGAGCTCCCGCATTCGTTGGTGAAAATAAACAGTAATGAACAATAATGAACAGTAAATTCTAACCGAAATTTAAAGTGGGATTTCGGTTCGGAATAGACCGAAACTGCAAATCATGGTGTTAACTTGGAATTAAAAGCATATTTTAGCTTGCGTTTGCCCTCATTTCTCGTCCATCAAAACGGGGTTAGAACTTTAAACAAAGCAAAACTCTTGACTTTTTTAAACGGATCGCCCCTAAACCAAGTCAAATCGGACAACGAAGATTGGAACATTGTACTTCATCGCGTTCGGAGTTAGGACCGAGGTTTTAAATTTTGGCCGTTTGGATTAGACCCAAACGCTTTAAATTTGATTTCAGATTTTTAAAAATATATTATTCATATTTATATATTATATTTTTATCACAAAATATATTTAAACTGACTCAGAATGAAATCTAGGCTACTTGCATCTTTTTTTTTATATATTTTAAATAATTTTTTACCGAAAAAAATTTATTTTATAATTTGTAAAAACATATATGTCCATAAATTTTTTGTTATTTTTTTAAAAAAATTTAAATCTAAAATCAAATTTTTATTAAAAAAATTTAAAAATAATTTGACCAAAATTAAATGAAAATATAGTAATTTTGTTGGATCTCGAAATGTCTCTGATATTGAAACTTAAGACCTTGATGAGAACAGACTCCATTTATCTGCATGGAGATGACTTTGCTAAAAATTAAATTTTATAAACCTTATCATAACAAAAATAAATTTTATAAATGGTGATAAAAAAGTTATTTTCTTTAAATTTATGATAAAATAGATAATTTTTTGATAAAAAAACTCAGAAAGAAAAAAAAAAATCTCAATCATGAATTCTTGTTTCGGTTTTGACTTATGCCAAGTTGGATTTGGACTGTTTTAGCCTTGGCCGGCTGTGGCCAAACCAGCTAGAACGCCACCGAACCGAAAAAAAAAAGTCCCAAACCGTGATCTTAAAATGCGTGGAACATCAGAACAAGACGGTTATGACATATTGATAAAATGACTTGATTACGATGTCATTATATTATTCTAATTTAATTGACCAGCCGGTAAAACAAGGGCGAACAAATCAAAGTCTGCATTTATTCCTCGAAGAGCAAAAAGTCAAGTCTAAATACAAATTTTTAACCCAAATTATAGAAACTAAAACGAAAACGGTTGGTATTAGCAATTGTATTCCATTGAAATTTCCTACACCGTAAATTCCCAAAGTTACCCGTGTCAGCCTCACACATGTTGTCCTAGGCCATGGGCTTTTACGTCATTCCAAGGGCAGAGAAATCACCAGGGGGATTTCGCGCGAGTCCAGGACCGGACGTCATTTCGCTTAATAAGAACCTTCCGGCTTTTCTGCATCAAAGAGCCACAGAATTAATTTCTCAAGCTTTTCTCTGTTTTTTTCCGCTATATTCTCTTTTTCAGAGGTAAAGTCGTCTCTAATTTGATCATCATGACATGTTTAATCTTAATCTCCTCTGTTTTTCTTTAAAGAAAGCTCATTGTCCTTTATATGATTATCGATGGTGCAAAAAGTCATAAAAAAACGTGCATGATGCAGTATTTTGTACCCAAACCAGGTTTTATTCGAGTTTCGAACGATCTCAAGATCAAAAAAAGAGGGGAAAAGCATGGGAAATCTGCAATCTCGACTGAAACCGTCGCAGTACTCTCGCATGGGGACCTCGCCTTCATCTTCTCAAACACTGCCTTTGATGTTACCACATGAAGATTCGATGTCGCGCTCTAGTAGAACAGTGATAATCCTTTGTATCCTGGAAACGTTAACGAAAACCAATAATTATTCCTGCTTCTCAAGTTCAGTGTATTTGTTGTAGTGTGCTGGAGATCATGGAGCCGAGATTGAAGTTATACGCAAATCCTATTCTGAGCTTGCCAAGAAAGTCAATGAACTTGCGAGAAAGCTGGTTACTGACTAAATTTTTTCTTGCTTTTATTTCTATGGAGATAAGCTTGATTTATTCTTCTTCCTTTTGATTTATGTAGCAAGGTAAACATCATGAAACAGACATTAGAAAGATCTACGATATGATGGCCAATCAAGAGAGGGAGATCCAGAGCTTGAAGGAGAAGGTTGACACACTAGGAGCCCCTCATGGTCGCAGAGTGAGTTATATATAATCATTTTTCAGAGAAGTGTAGGCTATGTAAGATGGGTTATTTAGGATTTGAACAACCAATCTCTCCTTTCGAAGACGTAATTAGTTGATGAACATCTTCATGTTCTATCTTCAGATTGAGCAGCATGGACATAGCACTGCAACCATCGTTGATCTGAGCTCTCCTGCAGAGACCGGAGCAAATCAATCAATTCCAGATCTCATTTCTTTTGAGCCCATAACTTGGGAAATGCCATCACTACCAGTTAAGTAATTTTAACACTATTTATCTAATTATTAGCAATAATGGGCTAAAATGGAGACTATTTTATTCCCGACGGGGGTTCTTATTCTCATTACTGTTGAAAATTTGGGTGAAAGTGGATGAATATGAGGTAATGGAGTGGAAATTTGAATGAAGTTTTCACGAGAGTTTGATTATAAGGAAGTTTGTGATGGTTTCTTATTTGAGTGAGATGTGGTGAATTAATTTCATGTCATATAATTAAATAAATAAAATTTAATATATATAATGATGAATATTACGAGGACTTAAGATACTTTATTTATAGATCTAAGTGGGACACTCAAATATTCTTAAAAAATTTTAATATTTCTGCATCTAATGAACCTTTTGAGAATATCCTCATATTTCTAGAATTGTTTAAAACTCCAAAATATCTTTTGAGTTCTGTTAGGTCTTTAGAAATCTCAAGAAATTATCTAGAAAGTGCATTAGTTCTAACGATTATTGTGTCTTTGTTTTTTGTATATAGCAAGAGGATGCACAAGTGCTTGATAAACTTGGGGATGATTTGGCAGCAGGAATAATAATTGTGGTCTTTTTACTCTCTGTACTTATTGGATTGAACTTGTAGTGATGTTCGATGCATCTTATATATCCTTCAATGACTTCAAGGTGCTTGATCATTTCAGAAACTACAATGCAATTCCCAGAAAACCTTCCCTGGTTTGGTCCCACGCTTGTTCAACCTACCATTTGCTCTTTAAACTCAAACATCAAGGTTCATGACTCATGAGCCTGTGCCTTGCAACAAGCATACGCTTAGTTAGTGATCTATCATCTTCATTAAGATAGTGCACTTATCAATAATTCTCTTTGCTTCAAAAATTACATACACAATTAAGATGAATATTTTACAATCAAACACATGATAAAATTTCTCAATCAAATTCAACTATATGTTTATCTCTCCACTATAACTTAAATAAATTGGATTCAATAAACAAAATGGCACTCACAGGTCACAACAAGCTCAAAATCCTAATCTGTATTGCAGCTTTTGGTCATCCCCCTTGTATGCTTTCTGCACAGCACTTTTTTGAAAAATTATCTTACCAGGAACATTTGCCACTCAATAAAGCAGTATACCTTCATGACCAAGTAGCCTCCTCGCTTTATTCAAATCCCCCATAGAGACCCCATTTCCTCATTCAAAAGCACTCTTTCCTCTTTACTCCTCTTTGCTCTCTTCCTCCATATCAACCATCTCCATCTCCATCTTCATCATCATCATCATCATTTTCTTTCTCTTCTTCTACGATGCCTCCCTCCACTGCACCCCAAATGCCGCCCAAACCTAGTTCTCACCACAACCATCACTCCCCTAACAATAGCACAAATGGCATGAAGCAAGGATTCCTCCCGCCACCTGCTCGATCGGACTCCGAGACGAAACTAAAGCGGCAAGGTCTCCTCCCGCCTCACCGGCGAACTAACCCTTTTGTCTGGTGCGGCGCCATCCTATGCATCATCTTCAGTCTCCTCCTTATTGTCGCTGGCATCCTCATCCTCATCATCTTCCTAGTCATCAAACCGCGCAATCCTGCCTTCGACACACCCGTGGCCAGCCTCAACAGCCCCGTTCGTGTCTCGCCGCTCTACCTCAACGCTGACCTCACCTTCCTCGCCAACTTCTCCAACCCCAACCACAAGATAGACGTCATACTTGATTACATAAGCATAGAGCTCTACTTCTACGACAGGCTCATCGCAGCGCAAGGCTTGCCGCCTTTAGCCCTGCGCAGCGGGGAAGCAAGACTAGAGGCTGTGCGCATGATATCGAGCGAGGTCTATCTCTCGCCGGAGCTGGCCGTGGAGCTCCAGAGGCAGGCAAGGAATAACAGAGTCGTGTACAGTATAAGAGGGACGTTTAGGGTTAGGGTTAGCTTGGGAGTTAGCCATTACTCTTACTGGCTCTACGGCCGCTGCCAGCTCGAGCTCACAGGTCCTCCGAGCGGAGTTTTGGTCGCGAGGAGTTGCAGGACCAAGAAGTGAAGCTCTTGCGCGCGATTCTTTTCTTTCAATTCTTCATCTCTGTTCTTGTTGAACATGGAACTTTGATTAATAGTGATAAATAAGGGTTATGAGATATGATTTTCAGTTGAAAATTTTGTTACAAGATGAATCAATGAGAGCATAGCTAGGGATGTGTGAAGATCAAAGAACTTGGAGGATTGGTAAAGAACAATCAAAAGAGAGATTCTATTAATGGACATCTTTTGATTATGTTTTATTTAGATTTAAGCTGAAAAGGAAAGTTTGAGCTACTAGATGCTATACTTGTGTCACCAGAAGCCTTGAAGCTACACATGCAATTTTGTTGTGCTACATACGCAATTTCTCATTTGAAGTTCAATTATTTTTTCAGAATTTTTTGGCAGAATAATAGAAAACATAATTTCCCTTTTTCTTCAAAAAATAGAAAAAATAGAAATATTAAAATTGCTTCACCAAAATTACTCTCTTTATGCAAATCCATTGCTTGTTCAAGCGGCGGCGAAGCACTACATGTGCACATTTCTTTCCCCTGCGGAGACCACGCCCATGTCTCTCCATTAGATTAGTTATCAGCTTTATTCATTTAAAGAATTTCAATATTCTATTCCACGTATTTTTATATATTTAAATATTTAGCTAATTACGTACACCTCCGAAATTTTTCTTAATTATAAAAATTTCTCCAAAATTTTTGTAATTACTTACACTCCCTCCTTTTAAAAATATTTACTTATATCCTCAAATTATTATTTAATCAAATTTTTTTCGAAAATTTCACTTTACCTTCCATAATTTTACAATTAAATCTCTAAAAAACTTATTTTCTCACCATCCACACTTTCTCCTAAAACATTTACAAATAAACCCTTTGAATATTTTTATTTATAAAAAAATTCAAATATTAATATTTTTCAAAAAATATCTATAAAGGAGCTGAAATATTTTATAAATAAATCCTAATATTTGTATATTTATAAATAAGTCCCTTATAATTTTGTTTTTATAAAAGTCCAAATGGTAATATTTTTAAATAAAAATTTAGAAAAAGGACCTTAACTATTTTAAATATTGTACAAATAAACCCTATATAAGAAATTTAATTATAAATTTTATATTTTTGAATTTACAAATAAGTCCCTTGGATTTTTTTATTTATAAATAAGTCCAAAAGTTATAAGTTTTAAAATAAAATTTTACAAAAAAGAGTTGAAGGTATTAAGACTTAAAATTTTAAAATACAAGTTCAATATTTTATATATTTACAAACAGATCCCTCAAATTTTTTTATTTATAAATAAGCCCAACTTTTATCATTTTTTAATAAAATTTCACAATAAGTGAAGTTTTAAAAATTAGAATTTTGAATTACAATTTATTAGTTGTACATTTACAAATAGACGCCATGAATATTTTTATTAATAAATAAGTTAAAATTTTTATATCATCTTTAAATAAAAGTTTACAAAAAAAATACTGAAGATTTTAAACTAAATTTTAAATTATAAGTTTTAATATTTGTACATTTATAAATAGACCCCACTAAATATAGTATTTATAATAAGTCCATATTTATTAAATTTTTTAAATAAAATTTTACAAAGAAGACAGGAAGGTTTTAAAACGTAAAAGTTTGAAGTACAAGTTTCATATTTGTAATATTTTACAAACAGACCCCTTGAATATTATTATTTAGAAATTAGTCTAAATTTTTCTCATTTTTAAATTAAATTTTACAAAAAAGACATTGAAGGTTTTAAAACTTAAAATTTAAAATTATAAGTTTAATATTTGTACATTTAAAAATAGACCCTTTAAATATTTTTATTTATAAATAAGTTCAAATTTTATTTATTTTAATATAAATTTTACGAAATAAGTCATTGAAGGTTTGAAAACCTAAAATTAGAAATTACAACTTTCATGTTGTACATTTATAAATAGACCCTTTAATATTTTTATTTATAAATAAGTCATTTATCATTTTTTTTAAATTAAATTTTACAAAAAGAATTTAAAGATGGTGTAACTGAAAATTTAAAAATTATAAGTATATATTGTACATTTCAAATAGACTCATTGAAATTTTTATTTATAAATAAGTCCAAATTTTATTTATTTTAAAACTAAATGTTATGAATAGGTCATTGAAGGTTTGAAAACTTAAAATTTTAAATTATAAGTTTCATATTGTACATTTACAAATAAACCTCTTGAATATTTTTATTTATAAATAAGTCTAAATTTTATTTATTTTAAACGCGAATCTGTTCGCCGATGGGGCAAGTGAAGGCCGATCTGCTCGCGGGGGAGTGTGGATCTGCTCGCGATTGAAGAGGTAGACGTGGATCAACTTGCGAGGGAGGTGCGGTCGTGGATCTGCTCACCGGCGAGGCAGGCAGAGGCCGATCTGCTCGCGGGGGGTATGGGTTTGCTCGTGGCAGGGGAGGAGGTGTGGATCTGCTCGCGGGGGAGCGACAGCGCGGGCACCGGCAGAGCAGTGGTGCGGGGCTGGGTAGCGTAGCAGTGAGTAACTGTAAATATTATGGGATTTTTTGTAAATATAACTAATTTCAGGGTGTCATATGTAAATATCCAAAAGTTAGATATAAAATAAATAATGAGTTTTTTAGGGATTTAATTGTAAAATTACGGAAGATAAAAGTAAAATTTTTGAAAAAAAAATTTGATTAAATAACAATCAGGGGGGTGTAGGTAAATATTTTGAAAATGAGGAGGGTGTAGGTAATTACGAAGATTTCGGGGGAGTGTACGTAATTAGCCCTTAAATATTTAGGGTAAATTCTATATAATTTTTGAAATTTTGCAAATGATATATTTCTTCTTTAAATTTTAAAAATTATATATTCCTTATTTGGTTTTCACCATTGTTGCAAAAATTTCCTTATGTTATTTATTTTGAGTTAGGTTTTAATATGAAATATGAAATGTGGATTTGTTTTTAGCCGGCGTTAAATTTTACCTTGAACTGTTTATCACAGAAATAATTCTTGAAAAAAATTAATTTACATTAGTTGAGATCTTTTAATAATTTTCTTCTATTAAGCTTAATCAAATTTCACTCAGTCATATGTCTGAGATGCATATGCAATACGTGAGTTATATCAGAAAAACCACCTCGAGAAACTGTTGCTCCACTTTCAATAATTTTTCTACCAACTCATACACATTTTCATACTTTAGGTACTTTATCACTATTAGCAAGCATTTAACAAGTTTTAAAACATCACCTTCAGTAAAATACTTACAACCAGTAGAATCCAAAATAATCAAAAAAATTAACTTTTTTTTCAAGTCAAGAATATATCTAATGCCAGCAAAAGTCTTAATAATATTATTAAACATCTTAATTTTAATTATTCTAATTCTAACAGTTTTACATTAATTATTATTACACATTAAAATTAAACTACCATTATAAGACTTGTAATCTTCAAACTAATTTTTATTAGGACATATGTAGTAAGAACAACCAAAATTAATAATTCAAACATTATGGTAATGATCAAAATTAAAATTAATACAAAGAACATTATTTTGATTATAATCAAGACTCCCTTTAGCAACTGATACTTGTACTTTGGCTTATTTTTAAAATTAAAATTCTTTTTCTTTCTTTATTTTGAACTTTCAACACTCTTCAATTATATGTCTTATCTTTTTGTAGTATCTACAATTTTTTTCTTTAGATTTGGATTTAAAATGACTTGGTTTTAATCTTTTTTTAGTATGACCTCTGATAATCAGTATTTCTGAGTATGACTCTTCATCTTTAATCTTTTTCAAATATTCATTCAATAGAAAGACAGAAGAAATATCATCAAATTTTAAATTCTTACAATATATGAGAATAGTTTTTAGATTCTCAAAGGAATAAAGTAGAAATGATAATGAAATAATTATCATGTCTTCATCTTTAATTTTAACATTAATACTCAACAATTGAGAGAGTAATTTATTAAAAGCCTAATTTGACGGAATATTGGTATTTTTATTATATATATCAAACTTTATTTATTTAATTATTCGATATAAAACTAATTCATCATACCTAATACCATAACACCTCAAATGTCACGACAAAGATTGGCTGTGGTTATGCAAGATATGCAAATCTTAGAGACTTATTAAAATTAGCATGAGACGACCACTTTGCTGCTCCAAAAACTTATTTTATATGAAAACTAAGATATCTTTGTTTTCAAGTTTTCTCCACCATAGACATGAAGTTATTCGTCGAATGCAATTTTAGATTTCTTGATTTGACTCTCTATGATGAAAATGAAGTATTTTGAGTTGAAACTGTTATATTAATGCTTGTGATTATTTCTACTTAGATTTTTTATATACCCAAAATACCGTATAGTAATAAATTTAAATACTATTAGTATAAGTGAAACAGAATTAAAAAAAGGCACTATTACCAAAGCTATTTTGTAATAAATTCAAATACTGTAAAAAGTTACTATAGCATAAACATAATCTCCATTTGTATAAGAAAATGCTAGGAATTTGTAGGTGTTTGTACAGTAAACACTAGAAAATTTTTGGTAATTTTTAGAAAATATTGCAAATAATTTTTTTTAAAATAGTAACATTTGTTGATAGTTGTAAAAAATACAAAAAATAAGTTTTTTCGGTGTTTCAAAAATATTAAAAAATTTGACATTCTTTTAGCATTTCTTAAGTGTCAGAAAATTTTTTTCGGCATTTTTGATACTATTAGAGTGTTTTTAAAACACCCAAAATACTCTAAAATATTATAGTGGTTTTTGAGAGTGCAAAAAATATCCTTCATTCAATTTTGTATAAAACGCTGAATTTTTTTTAACTTGAAATGTGAAAATATCAAATTGCCCATAAATATATTTTATCGTAAATATTTTTTGTATCACCTTCAACACTTTTCTAGTAAGTTAGAATCATATATAAGGATGTCAAAAAGCCCAGTTTAAAGCTAGTTGACCTCGATTGGTTTGAGAAAGGTCAACTCAAACTTGACTTGATTCAATTCAAAACCCCCACACATGAGATTGGAAATTTGGAATGCACCGGAATGGTGGCGTACGGGATTGGGAACAATTGGAACAGTGACGCTGAAATTGAGGATACATCGAAATGACGACACATGGGTCGAGGACGCATGGTGGTGCATCATCGAGGACGCAGGTCAGGGCGGACAAAAATAGGAATTAGGGTTTGTGAAGAAAAATTAAGAAAAAAAAATTATATTATATATAATAAAAAAATAAATGAGTCAAATTCTCTGAGTTACAGTTGAGAGTCGAGCCGAGTTTTAGAGCAGCTTGCAAGTCACTCGAATCATATAATTCTTGAGCAAAAGAATCACTCAAAAATAAATAAGAAATCAATAATGGAGATGAATACTGTTCACCTAAAGCTAAAAATTAATGCAAATAAAAATTGACAATATCATTACTAAACCATGGAGTTAAGAAAAAGAGATTGGAGAATTGAAGTCAATGGTGGTCCGTAGAGTTGAAAAACAATTAAACTATACTCATAATTTAACAAAAAAGATGATTAAATCTTGTCAATTACTTTGTGGAACCCAATTTAATTAAAATTTGACCATAGAGAAGTGCCCCAAATAAATGATCTGAGTCTCACATGGAAGATCCTTCACAAGCTCATATTGAAAGGAAGATTGGAAAATGTGATGCTCGCATCTTTACCATTTCGCACCATTGAAAAGAACCTGAAGACCTTAAGTCAGCTCGGATCCGAGCCAAATGAAGATCCAAGGCCATCTCTCTCACACATGGCTAACCTATCATGCCTTGCTCTTTGGGATGCTTACAACAGAGAAGCTGTCGAATGCTTTTCTTTTGTGCTTTATCATGGTTCTTTCTCCACACAAGATTCAACAAACTCTGCTCTCCAGGTAACAGTTATACAAGCCCATTAGCATATGGCTTTTCCAACAAAGATAAGCATTTCATGTAGGAATTAAACACCAACTATAACACAAGTAGTCATGCAATTTCGCTTTTCTCATCTGCGCCATCAGTAGAGAATGATGTCTCTCTGCTTTTGTTTTTCTTCTCTGTGCCACCAAACAAGTTATTGTTCTTGTTTCTCGATTTAACTTCTGTTCCTGCTTGACTTGAGGAGGCACCGGCTTCAGTTAGTTCCAGATACAACCCCTTGACTAAGTTATTGAACCGTCGCCGAAAGCTAGGGAATCGCGACATGGAAGCAACAATACCTTGCAGCCTGCAAGAGCATGATTTTATTTTGTTAGAAAGATCTTGGAGCTATTTCCATTAATATGTCGAAGTAGCTATGTTACCTTCTAATTATTGCTTGCAGCTGAGCTCTTCGTACAATGTCATCGGATGGGAATCCACTATCATCCCAGTCCTCCGGCTTCTCGTTGTTGTAGGTCATAATCAGCTTCCTCAAATAGGATTCTTCATGCTCACCCAACTGCAGCCCTCTGATCTGCTCCTTCATAATTAGTAGCGGCCCGAGCAACCACTCCAATACTTTATCTTTAGGCCAGTTGAAGTCTGTGAGCTCCACACCATCGGCTGATACATTCGAGAAGACATTCATAACAAATATTTATTTGCATAGAAAGATCAATAGTTTTCTTATGGTTGGAAGAGCATACATATGAGCAATCCATATGAATTGGACTTTGCAGATCTAAGAAGGCATTGTAGTATACACCAAGAAGGTAACTTGATGCTTAATTTCTTGCATCTTCCTTTGTTAATGCATTCCTCTATGTCTGAAGAACTGAGTAGGCCTTCACTGAGCAATATCCTTCCATTTATCTCACAAGATCTGAAGAGCCAGTCCCATATCTGTAACTCATATCAGGAGAATGATAAGAGACAAATATACAGCAAATCTAGTCTCAAAAGTGTTTCTCACTTGAATAGGTTTCAGCTGCTGGATGCTCTTCTTAAGTGTTTTGGATTGTTGCGGGGCCAATTGAGTTCCGGTGGAACTAATCTTCACACTACTGTTTTCAATTCTGCCCTGTTCATTCAACCTTTTTCTCTGAGGATCCTCGGAGTTCTTTTGTGCTTTTCGGTACTTGGGTCTGGCTGTCATAGGCATCGAATAATATCCTCGTCTAAATAACTACTAGTTTTTACTTAATTTGTTTCAAAAACAAGTAAATAACCAACAATACCTTGGAAGATAAGATCCCTCTCTCAAGAAGAGTAAATCATTTGTGTATTCATCAAACAAAGATATCACCGATACAATATATGCAAGCCCCATCTTTAGCGAGTCTTCCTGACAAACATAAAAATCGAGATTACAGAAGCTCAAACTGTCACACAAAAAAACAAAACGTATACATATCCATGCAATGAGACAATGTGGACCTGATAAACAATCACTGCTCCATTGGATGCAAGAAAGAAGCTGCAGAAGAATGCAGCAACTACTGCTCCAACAACAGCTACTGGCCACAGAATTATGGCTAGACCAGCAAAAGGTACACAAACCGTCTCCAGAAAAGGCCCTTCCCTCCCAATCAAATCATGAAATAATCTTTGCCATCCTTTTAGCAACATGTATGGGCTCTTGCACAAGGCCAAGATGCTTATGGCAGGCACATCAATGATGATTGCAGTGAGACAGACTAGTAAACAACCAGGTAGGTTCAATAACCTTACACACAAGCACCACAAAGTCAAGTCAATCAATTTCTAGGATAGAACAAGTGCAGCAAATGAATGATGCTGATACAAATGGTGCCACTAACCAGTAAGTGATAAGAATCAACAATTTGATCTAGTATGGCGTTGTGACCAATTAGTAATTTAATATAGAGATTCAAGGAGATTAATAATATAGATGCTATCAGCCATAAGCTAAGTACTAAGAACTTTGAACGCTGTGATTAGCATCAAGATGCTATGCTTCAAGATGAACATGAAAGGAATATAGAACGCAAAATAAAAGTAAACTTTTCACGGGTAGTACAGCAATTCTTAAATCTGAATAGTAAGCAAAGTATTCCAAGTTCATACTTGATATCAAGAAGTGTCTCATCATCTGCTATTTTCTCACTTAGGTCATCCATAAATGAAAAGTAGGAGTGGAAGCAAACATCCAAGAAGTCTCTCACCACTGTGCAAGCTCCTTTGATCGTGCTCCAGCATCCATCCTGGCACAAAATCAGAGCCAAGAAGTTTTAGGACATTACAGTCTAAAGACAACAATTCGGTTCATTGTACTTTATCAGTACAACTCACGGAGAAGCTGTGGTAAAACTTGTTGACTACATGCTCCCCGACAGCCTCAAAAGTGGCAACCAGAGGGGCAAAAAATCCATATCCTATTCCTACTAAAAGGCTTCCAAGAATGCCAAAAACTGGCCATAAGGCCAATGGCACTGGTAAGACTACAATCACCAAGATCTTCAAAACCAGCCCAAGTCTCTTGGTTCTGCAATTGTACAGGTGCTTGTAAACATTAAACAAAACAAGTGAAAAAATGTAAGATGCCAAGAAATGAACACCAGCTAGCAGTATCCTACATCTCCTCAAAAAGCAATGAATTTTTTCCACATCGATTCATTTAATGCAAATTGCGAAGGGAGAAGCACACCTCACTACACAGTAGTAAGTCCAGAGGAAATGTGCAGGCCAAAGACCGATAATTGCAGCCGAGTTTCCCACGACAACTATGATGACTACAACTGATCCAATGATTGCAGCTGCAAATAAAAGGTAAAAGAATCAAGACACATCTTAATGCAAGTTTAGTACATTTTTACCTAATTCACAGGCTTCTCGACTAACTTCTGAAAGATGTTCCAGTTGATACAGAACCGCGTCTCGAAACAAAGCCCAGACTTCATGTATGAACATTTTATTGTAGTGCATTCATTACTAGAGATTACTTGGACGGTTGACATGTCAAGCCATGGGTAAAAACAATTCAAATGTGGGAATATTTCAAGGTAAAACTGAAGTCATGGACTGTAAAAACTCAAATGAAGCAAACCGTTGAGCTATGTATGCCATTCAACATAACAAAATCGCTTTGATTTGATCAGAGGAAACATTCAGGGAAGATTGTATAGTACCTTTGATGATGCCGAGGAGGAGGAGGAGGAAGAAGAAGGGAAGAAAGGAGATGAAGCTCCACAGCTTAGGCAGGAAACCTGCAGGCACCTCCATGGCAGGAAGGAGGAAAGCAATGGAGAAGAGAAACAGAGTTTCTCCTGTATAAAAAGAAGGGAAAGATGGGTTTGGCAACGTGGCGCGGTTAGGGATACGTGGCTGTCGCTAGGCGGGTTCCCTGTGAGCTTCAGTGGCTTTTTGCCCAAGGCTGAAAAATGGGACGGGCATTTGCCAGCCGAGGGTGTTCTTAACGAGTTACGAAGGTGGGCCATGGGACGAGATCAGCTGCAATACAAGGTCAACCACGCACGGAATTGGATCAATTGCAAGCGGCCAATTAAATTCAAAATATATAATTAATAGTTAAACAGTCAAATAATTAATTAATAAATTTAGTAATGATTTTTTAAATATATTTTATATTTTTTTGTTTGTTTCCTAAGCACTTAACCCTAATACTCGCGACTATAAAATGATATGATTTTAAAACTCAGAATTTAGGCTTGACTTGAATAATAATATTTTGTGACCTGAACAAGTCAATTTGAAAACTCAGAAAAATTTTATCTTATTTTAACTCAAAAAAATAAGGAATATATTTATTATATAATAATATAATTTCTTTTTAGGGTAAAAAATGTTTAGCAAGTTAAATATTGTCTTTTTTCTATTCAGGTTTAATTTTTTTTAATTCTCCAAATGGTCAAATTAACGGAAAAAGAGTTTTTCCTAATATGCAGAAATCATAAAAATATTGAGAAGTATTAATTGAGGATGAGAGAATGAGGACGAGCAAAGGATGAAGATATTAAGTGGCTATTTGGATGGATTTCAGAACTTTGAAATTGAGAGAATTGGAGGAATTAAAAGTCCAATTTTTTAATTCTAGTGTTTGGTTCGATTCTGAAATCCGAAATTAAAGGAATTAGACAATTCCTCCCTCCTTCCAATTCAAGAAATGAATTTCAAAAATTTTTACAGGAATCCACCCAATTTTTGGGTCCCACTGATATGTTTTTTCGCTGATTCCTAGCTGAGGAATTTCCTCCATTCTTCAACAGCTCGAGCTTGTCCCCGAGTATGCCCCATCTCGATCTTGCTGGTCATCTTCCATCCATGATCTTTGCAAACTCATCCGTTGAAGTAGCCGCTATTGGAGCTCTCTGGGCTTTCAATTTCGCGGGTTATTTTCTTCTTCTTCTCTGATCTCGTGAGATATCTTCTTCCCAGATCTGGTGGAGCTTCTTCTTCCAGTAGCCATCTCGAGCTTCTCCCCGAGCATGCATGTCTCGATCTCGCTGGCCATCTCCCATCCGTGATCTTGGCAAACTCGTTCGTCAAAGTAGCCATTGTTGGAGCTCTCTAGACTTGCAATTTCGCAGGTTGTTTCCTTCTTCTTCCCTGATCTCGTGAGGTATCTTCTTCCCAGATCTGGTGGAGCTTCTTCTTCTCTGATCTTGGTGAGCTTCTTCTTTAAGTAGCCATATAGAACTTCTCCCCGAGCATGCATGTCCCAATCTCATTGGCCATCTCTCAGTCGTGATCTCGGCAAACTCATCCATCCAAGTAGCCGTTGTCGAAGCTCCCCGGGCTTGCAATCTTCTTCCCTGATCTCGCCAGGTATCTTCTTCCTAGATCTGATCGAGCTTCTTCTTCTTCGATCTCGGTGAGATTCTTCTTCCAGTAGTCGATGTCTGACCTCTCCAAACTTTTCCCTTGCAGATCGGCTGTCAGATTTTGTCGAGCTTCTTCTTCTCTGATTTTGGTGAGATTCTTCTTCCAATAGCCGCTGTTTGACCTCCTCGAGATTTTTCCTTGCAAGTCCACTGCTAGATATTGTCGACCTCCTTCGTCGATCTCCCCAACAACAGCAGGTGTGTCTTCTCCCTTCTTCTGCACTCATTCATGAACCTGAATGAGCCTCGAAGATGAGACAGACTGTTACAGTATGAGCCCATTAGATCCCTAAAGTAGCAACTAGGTCTACTCCATCTTCACCGTATGATCCCCCTACCAGCTTACTGTCTTCTTCTGTTTTCTCTGACCATAAATTTTTCAATTTTTTTAGCATAATAGCATGAGTTATGTTTAGCATGATTTATATTTTGTTTTCATGGTTGAGTGCAAATGATGTAGTCTTGGAGGTTTAGGAGTTCCTTTCTCCTATTGATAGCTTGATGCTTATGTTCTTTTGAGAATGTGTTTGTCTTGCTCAATTTTTGCCCCAGAGTTGTCTTTAGATACATGTTGATTTTATTATTCTTCAACATGAATACATGTGGAACCAAATGTTGATTAGCATGAATGAACACTAGGCATCGTGTTCTCGGATCCCTCTTGGATTATTTTAAGGTAAAGATACAAAATGGTGATAAGTGGAGGCTTCCATTTTGACTTTCATGTGCGAATACTTTCAGCTATTAAAGAAAGGTTAAAATTCTTGTCGGCTGCCTAAATTCTACTTCTCAGTTGGTTCTTACCAGATCAACCTAGTATTGACATATTCTCCTGGTTAAAGATGATGATAGAAAACTAATTATACATACTTGAAAGTACTGGAGAAATCATTTTCCTTGATTGTGTTCCTCTTATTTGTGCTTTATTCAATTTGCTTATATTGGATCACTGGGCCTCTCAAAGATCCATTGACGACCTTGTATTCTGTTGTCTGATCTATACTTGTTGAGTTCTCGACACTTTAGTGAGGTTTGTGTGTGCAAACTTACTTCTTGAAGCTGTAAAATTCTCTTTGTTTCTCTTTGATTCGGATAAGATGTGTTGGGGATTTGGTAATTGATTATTTGATACTGATGTTCTTTATTATTGAATTACTAAAAGTCGTATGCTACTCCTGAAGTTGTGCCCATTGGAGCTCCGATACTTGATATACTTTTTTCGGTACTAATGCAGTTGCTGAGGTAGCAAGTTGTAGAGTTTTCTTTGAGAAAAGCTTTCCTTTCTAGTTGAGGTACTTTGGCTTCTGTACCTCTTTTCTATGAGTATGCAAATAATGGGAGTTCTTCATCTACTTCCTTTTTAACTTCAGAAGAAGATGGTTTATGCCTCAATGTAGCTAAGATGATGGATCCTGAGGAGAAGAAATTTGGATGAGGTAATTTATTAAACGCATAATTCATTTATAATCTACAAGCTTCTCTTGTTTTGCTTTGAAGCAAACATGACTATTTCCAAATCATTTGATACCATGTAATTTCTTTCCTGCTTCAAATGGAGCTTGAAGAAAGCCCAAAGCCCACGGGAATTGGAGTTTGCTATGCCACATATCCTAGGTCGCCCCCAGAGCTTGAAGAACAATGTATCTAGTTGTTATCTCCACAAATATCTCGAAGCAATTAGTTACATAAATTATCAACATTACGGAAATCTAGCTATAATATATTTGTATAATGTTGGTTCCACATGCATTACATTTTGTTGAAGAACAATGAATCAAAACCAAGCAAAAACTGAAAGTTAAAGCATGGGTTACTATTTTATTATAATGACTTGAAGTTTTATTTTAAAACAGGTTTCACTCGGGAATAAAGGAAGTGTGAATATTGCTAGTGAAACACGAAACAAGTATATTATTGAAGATTAATACTTTAGTTTTTTAAATTCATGATTTATCCCTTTTTATATGAAATATGCTCTTTGGTTTATTATTTTCTTTTCATAATATATAATCACATAATTTAAGTTACTTGTATTTCAAAGGAATATGAAGCAAAAAAAGAGAGAAATTATATGTACATTGGATTAATTATATATTATATGTTGTTATATATCGTTATATATTATTGGTAGGGTTGTAATTTTTGTTTGCGTATGTTTTATTATTATAAATTTGTAATACGGTTTTTTGCTTTGACAAATGTCTATTTATTAGATGAATAATAATGACTTACAATTGTTAACCATTCAAGTTATTGGATATTGTTACTTGATCGCCGCATGTTTGATAGTTCGAATGATAATTAGAAGAGGAAAAAACCGACTGAATATTGAACCAATAGTGAATAGAGAGTCTTTAAGGGGTGGTAACCTTCAAAATATACTATATGGTGGAAGAAGTAATTGTCTATACTATTTAAGGGTGGATGTTCCCGTATTCACGAATTTGATTAATTTGCTGAGAAATCAAAATCTCGTGCGTGATACATGACATATGACTGTCGAAGAGCAACTTGCAATATGTTTGCATTATATTGGTTTTCATTCAAGGAATAGGAGTATGAAAATAGTTTTTGTGAGATCTGATGAGACAATTAGTCGATACTTCAATGCGTGCTTTAGAGCTATATGTGGTATTAGAGATCAGTTCATGTCTCAGACAGTCTTCTCAATGCATCCCATCATAGAGAATAACTCTAGCTAGTTTCTGTGGTTTAAGATATGTTCACAATTATTAATTCTGATTATTAATTTTTTTTAATATTTGGTTGTAATTTATGTAGGATTGCATTGGACTTATTGATGGAGTATATATACATGCTAGAATTTTATCTGATATGATTGCACATTTTCATGAGCGTAAAGGTGTCACACAAAATGTGTTAACTACAATTGATGTTGGCCTACGATTTTTGTATATTTTAGCAGAATAGGAGGGATCTGCAAATGACTTCACTATTCTAAGAAATACTATTACTCGACCTCCTCATGTGTTGGGATTCGCAGCGGAAGTTTCACGAATCACCTTGTTCTCAAACAACACAAGAAACGAGAAGTAATACAAGATAAAAGAAAATAACAAGATAAGACAACGGAAGATTCACTATCAATAGATAAAGGCTTTCACAAGAGTTTACAAGAAAGACTTCACTCTTTCTTACTCAACTAAACTCTTTCTTCAAGACTCAGCAACTCCTCCACCTTCAGAGAGAATCTCCAAGAGAGTACCACGAGAGACCACCGAGAAGCACTGAAAGACCCACACACGAGAGCCAACACTCTCTCTTTTTCTCTTCTCTCTATTCTCTATATTCCTCTCTCTATTTCTCTCTAGTTTAACCTCTGTACTACGCTACATATAAGCCCTATATATTATAGTATATTTATAGACTCTTATTGGGTCTGAGTTTTACACAATTACAACTCCTAATAATATAAATCTAAATCCAACTTTGGATTCCTACTTTAACTCAAACTCTAATTAGAGTTCAAGACATCTAAAACTCAACACTCATGGTCGTCTGAAGCAGATAGAAAGTATTAATTTTTATTAATAACTATTTCGTGTGTTAATGTATAGTCGAGTGATCAAGTTAATATTATTATAGAGGAATATTATCTTATCGATGCCGACTACACAATAATGATTGGCTTTATTGCACCTTACAGAGGTATCATATATCATATGAAGGATCAATCTGGACGGTCACCACAAAATGCGAAGGAACTATTTAATTATAGACAGGCATCCCTCAAGTCTAAAGTAGAACGCGCATTTGGCATTTTGAAGAGCCGTTTCCATATACTAGATGCAACTCCTTTCTTTCCATTTAAAATCCAACTCGATATATTGCATGCATGTTATAATGTCAGGTGTGATAAATTAGTCTCATATTGGATATTGGATAGATAGGATCTAATATAAATAGTGAAAAAGCCTTATATCCCATGAGCTTAAACTTTTGGGATAGTTTGGTGTCCAACCCACTATATTATTCCGGTTCGACACTTTTTCGGCTCCCCCAACAAATGGTATTAGAGGTTCAGATTCAAAGCTATGCAAACTCTTAAGACCGAAATTACGGTGATTGTGCGATTGACTTGAGTCGCATGTTAGTTTCTCTTAAAAAATAATAAAAAAAGAGATAAAAATCTGTTGGTATAGGTCATACGGTGGAACTGATCGAGTAAAAGAGTTTTTGATTAAGAGTGTTAAAATTGATGTGGTTAAATCACACTTGAAGGAAGATATTGTTATAATGTCAGGTATGATAAATTAGTCCCTTATCGGATATTGGATAGATAGGGTCCAATATATATAGTGAAAAAGACTCATATTCCATGAGTTTAATCTTTTGAGATGGTTTGGTGTCCAGCCCACTATATTATTCTGGTTCGACACTCTTTCGACTCCCCCAACACATGCATGTGTGGTCCTCCATAACTATATCATGATGAAAAACTATTGTATATTGGTCAAACGTGAGGAAGTAATGTTAGCAAAACCTCCAATAGATTCAGTTGAGAGATAATATAATGGCTGAAATGTGGGCGGTTTACAATCGTTAGTACGCTTTGGTTGTGTTTGAAAACATGTCTTGTGATATGTATTATGGATATATTAGTATATTACTTGTTCTAGGTTATTTTATGTGTTTCGATATTTGTTTGTTTAGTTATTTTTACTTGTTTAATTCTTATTTATGGTTATTTATTAAAACCCTTGTTATTGTTTTAAAGTATGGACTCAGATGGATTTAAACATATGGACTCCAACTCTTATGCTGGCACAATGAGTCATGGATTGGACGTTACTATCTACGAGCAAGAAACAAATAGGATTGTCGAACAACATAGGAGCTACAAACCACATAAGTTGTGGTCTAAGAACTGCTCTAAATTTCTTATTATGTTTTTGGCTAAATAAGTGCATGCATGTTTAAACAAGATAAATCTTTCAAGAGACAAGCATTTGGGCAATTGCAACAGCCGTCAATGTTCAGTTCAACACTGACTTTACCGTCGATAACGTGGAAGCGCATTATAAGAAGATATTGAAGAAACACATTGCAACTATAAAAAAGTTGCATGCCTTTAGTGGAGTGGGTTGGAATGAGGATGAGAAGATGATCATTGTCTCTAGACAAGTCTACATTGATATTATAACCAAGGTTTTCGGGTGCGGTTTCGGTTTCGGTTTCGCGACCCAGCGAAACCGATACGTTTCGGCTGTTTCAGTTTCGGCCGAAAGTTTTTTTTAATTATTAATTAAGTGTTGACCAGAATTTGACTATATTTTGGCTGTTACTTTGACTTCAAATTAAAAATACGATAAAATATTGAAAAAAATTTGAAAAAATTTGAAAAATTAGAAATGAATTTATACTTAATTTTACCATAATATTAAATATTTTTTTAGTTAATTAAAATTAATTTTGATAATTAGTCACTGATATAGTCTACTTTTAATGTATATTAGTATATTAAAAAAACATACAAGAAGTAATATTAATATGATTAAAAGTTAAAAATTAACATAAGTAAATTTAACTTTTCATTAAAATGTACTTCACACATACATAATTTATAAATTATAAGATAATACAACTAATCATCATAATCATCATAATCATCATCAGTTGAGTTTGGAACATCTGGATGTGAAATTACAAATTCAGTACTTGTATTATTCGAACGAGTATTTGTAGACATACGAGGCAGAACAACTAGTTTTGCGCGATTTCATGGCAGCGGTTTTGAGGTATAATCATATATTAAAGGTCCAAAATGAAAATGATGATCATATTCATTGACAACATATAGTAAAAGTAGTTCAATAACCCATGAGAAATAAATATCGCACTATGCGAAGTGTTCATTTAAGTAAAGTTATTAAACCTTTTCTCCTAACAATTTGTAAAAATTATTAAATTCTTAAAAATTTAAGTAAAGTGTTAATTTTCTCGGAAATTTGAAAAATATCCATGTTTTTGTATAAATATGCATATTAGTGATTATTTTTTGATAAATTTACAAAAAAAATTTGCTCAAAAACTCTTGGTTTTTAAAAATTTATAAAAAAGTCCTCATTTTATAAAGTTTTCTAAAAGCCACGAATGAGTTAAATTGCCCCGAACCAATTGAATCACAATATTTAATTCCATTATACCACAAAACCTTTGTCTTTCTTCCTTCACATTCATCTTCCATCATGAGCAAACACGAAGAAGCAGAAGCTCCACTCCACATTGCCGTGCTGCCATGGCTAGCCTTCGGCCACATGATGCCTCTCATGGAGCTCTCCAAGGCTCTGGCCAAGAAGGGCCACCGCGTCTCCTACCTAGCCGCCCCGAGGAACATCGCTCACCTCCCGAAGATCCCTGCCGACATCTCCGACCGGATCGACGTTGTCCCGCTCCCTCTCCCGCCCGTCTCCGGTCTCCCAGCCGATGCCGCTTCCACCTCCGACATCCCTACGGACAAGGTTCAGTACCTCAAGATAGCTCTTGATGGTCTCTGGCAGCCGTTTGCGGACTTCCTTTCGAAAGCCAAGCCTGACTGGGTCATCCTCAACTCCGCCACTCACTGGGCACCGCCGGTTGCGGCGGAGCACTCCATTCCCTGTGCAATATTCACGGTGTTGACCGCATCAGCCCTTTCGTTTTTCGGCCAGCTGAGGGAGTTATCGCCGGAGGAAGGTTCGAGAAAGACGCCGGAGGATTTTGCCCTGCCGCCGCCTTGGATCCCCTTCCCTTCCAATCTATACTACTCCGTCCATGGCGCCAAGGGCTTCATGAACCTCTACAGAGTCAACGCGTCCAGCGTCTCCGACATGCACCGCTTCTGCGACAAGGTGGTGACACTCCGGACTTGCCTGGAAGTCGAGGCGCAATACATAACACTTCTTGCGGATTTATACCAGAAGCCTGTTGTACCTGTTGGCCTTCTCGTACTGGAGCAAACGTCGAAAGACAGGAAACGTGACGGCCGGCATGGCGAGCTCTTCGAGTGGCTGGACAAGCACGCGGCGAAGTCGGTGGTGTACATCGCTTTCGGGAGTGAAGCGACACTGGAAGTGGAGTTGCTACGGCGGCTGGCCTTAGGCCTGGAGCTGTCTGGAATACCGTTCTTATGGGCTCTCCGGAAGCCCGTCGGCTTGCCTGAGGAGACCGAGGTGTTGCCGGAGGGGTTCGAGGAGCGAGTAAGAGGGCGGGGAGTAGTGACCACGAGCTGGATTCCGCAGCTGGAGGTGTTGGCTCACCCATCGGTGAGCGGGTTCTTGACGCACTCCGGGTGGAGCTCAGTAATAGAGGCGCTGCAGCACGACCACCCGCTGATACTGTTGCCAATGTACGTGGATCAAGATCTGAATGCAAGGATGGTGGAGGCCGGGGGGTTTGGAGTTGAGGTGGTGAGCTCCGCACGAGCTCGTTATACGAAGGTGAACAATAAATCCTAAACGAAATGATATTTCGAAACTGTAAATCTTGATTATAACCGTAAGTATCAATAAACTTTATTTATCTTATTGTGTTTAAATTATATTGTGAGTTCATATTATCTCTAATATATTTCAACGTTAAATTTGCATCAAATTCTTAAGGCTAAACAATTTCTGCATAAAAGTATGCCCTTATATGATTAGCTACTGTTGATTTATAGGTCAGACTATGCTATCGATAATATGGCTAGATTCATATTTGATAATTTTGGCGAGGAGATTGATAGAACTGAAACTGAAAAGTATACCCTTTTAGCTGAGGATGGCCCTAATGCACCTAATACAGAAAGGACATTCTACCAGGAATAATGATACATATCAAACTGGTGGTAAGGGACTAACCTCTTCTTTAGATGATACATCGAGACGGCGAAAGCGAAAGGGAAAAAATATTGATCAATTGATAATGGAAAAGCTAATGTCTGGTATGTGTGATATTGTATGCGCCATCTTGATAGCCGAAAAGGATGCATGGAAGAAATATGTGTATTCAACCTTAATGAGATTTAAGGGAAAGCAATTTACCACTGCCTTTCTGAAACGTGCATGTAGACACTTACATGCGGACAATGTTGATGATATGACATTTGTTGTAGGCATGGACGATGATACTCGAATGGAATGATTGCAAGAGTTTCTTGATAATACAAATAAGTAGTGTATGCACCTCGTATGGATAATCCTTTTATATCTACTTCATGCTCTTACATGTTAAACATAACTAATTATAACTCCTTGATTATGTATGTTACTTATTATTTGTTGGAATTAACTTGTGTTGTCTTTATTTGACATAATTATATGATAGACATATCTTATATTATTTTAGTTGAGTATTTAGGTCGGTGGCCGATTGTATAAGTTTTTCTTATTATACCTTTTCTAGCTTGACTATGTGCCTATCTTTTATGATGCTTTTATAGGTTGATTGTGCATCTTATTTGTGCCTTTTGTATAAAATTTTGTTCATTTTTAAATTAATTTATTTTGTAAAATTTTCTTCATTTTTAAATTAATTTACATGTTTTCATTTTAAATTGTTTCCATAATTTATTTAACTAAAAATAAATAATTTTTTAATATTTTTAATTTGTAATTTTATTAAATTATTTAACTTGTTAGTTAAAATATAATAGACAAATCCTGAATTAATTTTATTATATTTATTTAATTCTCCATTATGGATTATTTTAAAGTTTATATTAATTTTTGAAATAATAAATCATGTTTTTATGAAAATATGTATTTTATATGTATCAAATTATTTAACAAAAAAATATATATTAAATAAGTCCTAAATTAAATATATTATAATTATAGAATCTTTTATTTTTTAGTCTTTTTTAAAATTTATATTTCTTCTTTTCATCAACTAACCATTTTCTAATATTAAATATATTTTATTATCTTATAAATAAAGCATCAATTTTTTAAAAAATAATATATATTTTTTGTTTCTGAATTATTTATATTTTTTTATTTTGTACCAAATTTAATATTAAATTTTATATATTTTCTTATTTAACTAATTTTTTTTTTTTCATTTCCACTCCAATCAAATACTGAAATTTAAGTAATTAATGGAATTGGTCAATTTCATTTACCGAACAAACAATAAAATCCTAAAATTGAAAGAATTAGAGGATTCTCAATTTCATCTAAAAAATATTTATTCAAATACCAAAATTATTCAATTTCCTTAATTCTCTCAATTCTTGAGAATGGACAAAATTGATCAATTTTTCAATTTCAACTTCGAAATATATCCAAACAGCCTTAAAAGGATTCTGATGAAACAAAAAGGAGAAATAGTTGGAGAAGCAAAAAATAAAAAATAGTTATGATTGAAGTCCATCTTATTAAACTCTAGCTTGACTCACAATTAATTAATGATAATTAAGTCTAAGAGTTGTTTGGAAAAAAAAAATCAAAACTTGGATAAAGTGCCAACATTTTACAGCTCGTCGTTGACAAATTCGCAAAAGATTTCCAATTTGGATGAGAAGGCTTCATAGTAACAATTTTGCAAAAAATTACATGAATAAATAAGTTTTGCAACAAGGCCTCCAGGACTATGGGTTTCATAACTTAACTTTGATAACTGTAATCCAATATCACTGACATATAATGCTTTAAATTAAGATGTGACATGCTAAAGTCTTTTGATGGTAACTTTGGCAATATGCTTGACCTTGCTGCTTTCCTCTCCCTCGATCTTCGCTGTCAATTCTTCCCTTACCAAACACAGTCTGAGTTCTTGAAGGGATTTGAGAAAGTCAATACCTTCCGGGACCTCCATCAAGTTTGGAAGAAAATTCAGATCCAAGAGTCGCAGTGTTTTCATGGATCCTTCCTCGATGACTTTGTCCTTGAGGCGCAGCATACGCCGCAGCATTAGTCTTGTCAGTTTCGGAAACCACGGCACACAAAACCTTAGTTTCTGTCCTTCGTAAGAGTCGTCCATATGAAGAGAAAAAAGGTTGGTCAAATGCGAGAGCGAAGGAAGTGGATCTTCGTCCAGTTTAGCGGATGCTAGACTTAAAACACTCGAGGTTCTGTCCGAGAATATGAAATGACACCGGCTTGGGAACTCTGTTTCTGTCAACGTCGACGGCTGGTTGGAGGACTCCTTCGTCTAATGCTCCATCCATAACCAGCTTATGTAACTCCAGCGGGGCATTCAGACCATTAAAGTGCAGCAGTTCTCCATATGCCATGTCGATTGTCAGATTAGAAAGTAATGGCATATATGATATAGAGGCAGACAACTGTTCACAATGGATGGTGCGCAATTGCTCTATATGTAGGGTCCTTAGTTGAGTGAAGTTCCGCAGCTGTTTCAAGAAGGTCGTGCTTGCTTCCACTCTCACAATGACTTGCAAGTCTCTTAGCTTCCAAAATCCTTTAACAGTTAGAAAATCTGAAACAAACAAGTGCCGCAACTTTGTTAGCTTAGTAATTCCACGCGGTAGCTTTTCCACTTCACTGTAAAAGAGGTCCAATGTTTGTAAGTTATGGAGCTCTCCGATGGATCGAGGGAGCTTCCCAACTGGTGTACCTCTTAAACCCAAATAATGCAAGTTGAACAAATCCACGACTCCATCTGGAAGTCTCCGAATCTTCCTTGCCCATGCAAGCTCCAGAACCCACAAGTATCTCAAGGATGTTGAGATTTGAGGGAATCCATGGGGCAGATGGTTGATCAGATCCAGGGTAAGGGTAAAAGCAAATGATAGAGCGGAGGCCTTGCAAATCATCAATTCTTGATTGGAGATCACGGCCGAAGTTATGGATAGCAGCACGGCGAGCTTTATGATTTCGTGACGGAAGTTCCATATTGCTAAACAGAACACTGAAGTTCTTCTTCGATGTTGTTATAGTCAACTCCCGAACAAGATAATGCATGTGGCAAGCCTTCATCCTGCCAAACTCATTCCTTTCTATCACTTGAAGCATGCAGCGCTGGACAATCTCATCGAGATAGTCTTCAGCCACTTCCTCTAGAGTTTGTTTTGGCCTTTCTTCAACGAAGCCTTCTGCAACCCACAACCTGATCAACTTCTTTCTCTTGATGCGGTGGCCCTCTGGGAAAATGCTACAGTACATGAAACAGTTCTTCAGATAGATCGGTAGATCATCATAATCAAGGTTTGCAGTTTTGACCAAAACTAAGCCGTTTATATCTTATCGGTTTAGAGTCTTCTGTATCAGTCTACAGGTGGCGGCGAGCTCTGGCGATTGCGGGCGAGCTTAGGCATGTGCGGCGAGGGCGGCGGGCTCGGGCCGGCGGCAGACTGCGCGGGGCGGGCACAAGACGCTCGGGGCAGCCACAGGGCGCGCGGGGCTGCCGCAGCGAGCGCAGGGCTCTGGGCACCCGCTTCCCAAGGATCGCCGTCCTACGCAGGAGCCGTTGTCCCCGTCGGAGGAGAACCAGCGGCTGCGGCGGGAGTTGGCAGCGTGCGTGATGGCGCGGAAGAGCTTGGAGGGGATGTTCTCGAGCATCGGCATGGAGAAGCAGATGATGGTCGCAGAGCTGGCGAGGAAGGTGCACTTGGTGAGCGAGATGGATGAGCTCGTCGGCGACCTCAGGAAGCAGAACCAGATGCTGACGAAGAAGGTCATCGCGTTCGCGGGCGGGGAGGAGAAGGTGAGGGAAGCTGTGGCAGCGAGTGTGGAGAAGATTCGGGATTTGCGTGGTTGTGGGGAGAAGGAAGGGAGTGAGATCGAGACAGAGCTCGAGGAGGTGGAGGAGATGCTCGCTGGAGTTGTGGAGAAGCTTGGCAAGGGTGGTCCGGAGAGAGAAGAAGATGATGGGTAGTAGCATTATTAGAGCTTCCCTAATTGCATTTGCATTTGTTTCCACTTTTCAGGGTCCTGCTTCTAAATATTAATATTATTTACCCTAATTATAATCACGCTCTTTTAATTGACAAACTAATTAAAGAAACATCTCTACGGCCGCTGCTTTCCTCGTCTTTTTCTCTGAAGCCCTAGAGAGCTTGCAGGATTGAAGCTGTTTTGGATTTCTACGGATAGGGTTTCGGTGGGGTGATGTTGGGTTTGGTTTCAAGCAATGCGGCCAGCTCTAATGTTTGTTGAGGGGTTGGAATTTTGAGCGAGTTGTTTATGTAGTTGAGGGTTTGGAAAAGCTACGTGGGACGAGTTCTTGTTTTTACACGCATCATGCAGTAAAGGTTTTTAAATTTTAATCATATTCATATTAATTTTTTATATATTTTTTAATACACTAATATATATTAAAAATAAACTATATCAGTGACTAATTATTAAAATTAATTTTAATTAGCTTAAATAATATTTAATATTATGGTAAAATTAAGTATAAATTCATTCCTAATTTTTTAAATTTTTTCAAATTTTTCCAATATTTTATAGTATTTTTAATTTGAAGTCAAAGTACAGTCAAAATATAGTTAAACTCTTGTCAACGCCCAATTAATAATTTAAAAAATTCTTTCGTCCGAAACCGAAATGGCCGAAACATATCGGTTTCGCTGGGTCCCAAAACCGAAACCGATACCGAAACAGCAAACCTTGATCATAACTAAGGCTCAGAACATTCGGTACCCAATTCAGCTCGACATTATTGCTCAACTGCCAATTTAGCTGATCATAGAATTTGTTCCACACATCCTTGTCTTTCGCTTTATATGACAAGAGACTGCCTATAGCCACGATGGCCGGAGGCAAACCCTGACACGAGGTACTCTGGACATTTTCGACCCTCTTCATTCTCGAAGGCCCATATGCAGAACAATTCCTTGGCTTCTTCATCAAGAAGACGATCAATATTTCTCCGGCATGCATTCCCCACAAAACCAGGGAGACTTACTGTTGAGATTCATAGCGGAAGATTCACAAATCACTTTATTTTCAAATAACATAAAAGAAAATAACAAGATAAAACAGTGAGAGATCCACTATCAAAAGAAAAAACTTTTATAAGAGTCTATAAGAAAGATTTCACTCTTTCTTATTCAACTAAACTCTTTCACCAAACCTTAACAACGCCTCTACCTTCAGAGAGAATCTTCAAGAGAGCACCACCAGAAACCACCACAAGAGACCACCGACACTCTCTCTCTTTCTCTTCTCTCTATCCTCTTTATTTCTCTCTAATTCAACCTCAATATTGTACCATACATAAACCCTATATATATTTATAGACTTGTATTAAGTCTGAGTTTTACTATAATTACAACTCCTAATATTACAAATCAATCATAAATCTAAATCCAACTTTTCATTCATACTTTAATTCAAACTCTAATTCGAGTTTGAGACACCTAAAACTTAACAATATTTACCTTGGCTTGAACTCGGGCGTGCCATTATCACATAGCTTTAGCCATCATCTCTCATCCAGCCCTTGCCCCTGGACTACTAGCTTATTCAGCTAATCGTAGGATGCGAACTCGAGCCAACCTCGAATTCGCTCTACAACCTCATTCTACCTCTTGCTCCTGCACGGCTTCACACAATAGCCACTGCCTTCTCCACTTACCGGACCTCCTGAGCACCGCCTCCTATCACTAGAGCACTGCCTCACCCGATTTGTACCCTAGCAACTAGCCTTCGCTGTCCTGAGCCGCTCTCCTCCTCTGCGAGCTTCACAGGTGCCGAGCTCCTTCGTGCCTATGCCAGACCCTCACAATCTGACAGTCCTCGTGATCTCATGGCTGTAAGGTGGTGAGTTCGTGGTTCCCCGGCTGCTTTCGACCAGCCTGCGCTTGCGCTACAGCCCCTGGTTCGTGTTACCGGAACCTTGGCCTCCCCGGAGGAGAAGCCCCACTAATGCATCCGCCATCTGCTTACGTGCGCCTGCATAACCTACCACGCTCGTCACCACTTCAAGCCCCATCACCAGCCGAGCCATCGCCATCGTCCGTCTCCTGAGCTCCAACCTTTGTCTCTGCTCACATAACTCTGCTCAGTCAAAATCACAAACACCATGACTGCAAACACTGGAGGACATCCTTCTCCTCCCTCCTCCAGTGTCCTCCACGAATGCTACGAGCTGGGCCGCGTCCTCGGCCACAGCACCTTCGCAAGGTCCACCACGACCGTGACCTCCGCATCGGAGAGAGCGTTGCCGTCAAGGTCATCAGTAAGGACCACGTCTGCCGTGACCCCACCCTCGCATCCCAGATACAGTGCGAGGTCTCCGCCATGCGCCTCCTGCGCCATCCCCACATCATCCATCTCCGCGAGGTCCTTACCACCTGCTCCGGCATCTTCTTTGTCATGGACCACGCCCGCGGTGGTGAGCTCTTTGTTCGCGTCACCCGAGGCCAACTACTAGAAAACTAGGTCTGCTACTAATTCTGCCAGCTCCTCTCCGCCGTTGACTTTTGCCACTCCCGCGGCGTCTGCCACCGCAACCTCAAGTCGGAGAATCTCCTTCTCGACCATGACGGCAACCTCCAGGTCTCCGACTTCGGTCTCTCTGTCCTTCTGGACCAGATCCGCCAGGACGGCCTCCTCAACACACAGTGCGGCACTCCGGCCTACGTCGCCCCTAAGGTCCTACACCGCCACAGCCTGCGCCGCCCAAGCGGCCCGCACAGCCCCGCGCACTGGTGCCCAAAGTAGCCCGTGTGGCCCCCGCGCTGCCCCATGCGTTGGCGCACCGCGCAGCCGCACGCTGGCGAAACTCCAGCCTGCAAAGTCGTGTGCGTTGCCCACACACTGCAGCGCTACGCGCGCCACCGGCTGCTTCCGCCGCCATGCCCCACACTGGACTTGCGCCGCCGCTTGGTCACGTGCAGCCACGCCGCCGGTGTCAACCGCCTCGCTCTGGCCAAGAGGGATGAAGATTTTGCAGATACAACCCTCAAATTTTCTTCTAATCTCGATCTGCTTTCATCTTCTTCTGCCATAAAGCAAAATTTATCTTGTCATCAAAACTTCTTCACCTCGAGTAAGGATTTTACCATCTTGATTGTTTGCTTTTAAGCTCTGATACCAATTATTGAAATTCGCAGCGGAAAATTCATGAATCACCTTATTCTCAAATAACATAAGAAATGAGAAGTAATACAAGATAAAAGAAAATAATAAGATAAGACAATGGGATATCCACTATCAAAAGAAAAGGTTTTTATAAGAGTTTACAAAAATGATTTCACTCTTTTTTACATAACTAAACTCTTTCACCAAGACTCGGCAACGCCTCCACCTTCAAAGAGAATATCCAAAAGAACCCCACGAGCAATTATTACGAAAGATCACCGAAAAGCACTAGAAAGACCCACACACGAGAGCCGACACTCTCTCTCTTTTTTTTCTCTATTCTCTCTATTGCTCTTTCTCTATTTCTCTATCGTTCGACTTCAATATTGTGTCATACATAAACTCTATGTATATTTATAGACTCTTATTGAGTTTAAGTTTTACTTTAATTAAAATTCTTAATATTATAAATTAATTATAAATTTAAATCTAATTTTAGATTTTTATTTTAACCCAAACAACAATTAAAGTTAAAAACAAATGTGTGGGCGAAATCCTTCGGCTGTCTGCATTACATTATAACGACAGTAAGTACTGATAATCATATAAAATCACTGATATGTAGTCTTTAGGTTAAGGATATGCCGTACCTCTTCTATTCTGTTTGTGACAATAATTTTAGGTATGTGTCCAACCTTGCCTTTGTCGACTCCATGAATCCTGTCAATCAACGAATCATGTGCCATAAACAGTTTGAGCTCTTCCAGGGATTTCAGGAACTCGATACCCCGAGGGACGACCGTCAACTTTTGAAGAGCAGACAGCTCTAAGAATTGCAGCCTTTTCATGGCTCCTTCCTCAATGACTATCTCTTGGAGTCGAAGCAGCTTGAACAATATTAACGTTTTGAGTTCTGGAAAGCAGTCCGCACGAAAGCTAAGTCTCTCTCCGTTATAAGCAGACATCAGAAAAAGATATGACAGGTTGGTCAATGCGAGAGAGAAGGAAGCGGATCCTCGTCGAGGCCCGACAACCATAGATTTAAACTCCTGAGGTTCTTTCCAAGGATGTGAAATCTTGGCGGCTGGGGAACTCCTTCTCCAGTGATGTCATTCGGTGACGGCTCAAAGATCGTTTTGTCTAGAGTTCCTGCTAGAGTGAGCTTACTCAGGAGTTGTGGCGCCGGATTTTGACCATGGAATTTTATCACTTCCTTCTCGCTCGCGGAGACCGCTAGATTTGAAAGGAATGGCATCTTTGATAGAGAGGCACACACAACTCTTCGCAATGGACAGCCTGTAATTTCTTGATCTTCAGGGACCTTAGTCGAGTTAGATTTCGAAGGCGTTTCAAGAAGGCTGTGTTTGCTTCCACCGTCTGAAGGGTTTGCAAGTCTCTTAACTTCCATATCCCTCTCGGAGGTTGAAAACCTTGGTCTCTTTCGGCACAAATAAGTGCCTCAACTTTGTCAGCTTGGTTACTGCGCGAGGTAGCATTCTCACTTTGGTGTCGTAGAGATCCAGTGTTTGCAGGCAACGAAGCCTTCCGAACGTTCGAGGGAGCTCTTCAATTTTTGTCGATCTTAGACCCAAATAATGCAGGTTGAATAAATCCACTACTCCATCTGGTAGTTCCTTAATGGGCATGTTTTCGAGCTCCAACACCCTCAAGTACCTCAAGGAAGAGCAGATTGAGGGAACCCACGGCACCGAAGGCTTGATAAGGGTGAAAGAAAATGATTGAGCGGAGGCGTTGCAAATCATCAATGTTTGATTGGAGATCATCCCTAAAGTCATGGACCGCAATGTGGCGAGCTTTATGATTCCGAACCGGATGTTCCAGGTTGCTAAACACAACACTGAAGTTCTCCTCCTTGGATGTTGTCACAGTCAACTCCCGAACGAGATGATGCATTTGGAAAGCCTTCAACCTGCCAAATTCATTCCTTTCGAGTACTTGAAGCATGCAACGCTGGACAAGCTCGTTGAGATAATCCTCGGCTACTTCCTCCAGTGTTTGTTTCGGCCGTTCTTCAACGAAGCCTTCTGCAACCCACAACCTGATCAACTTCTTCCTTGTGACCCATGTTTTATGATCTCATTTGTTTTGTAAACATCGCGAACAAAAGTAGTTTTACTTGAGCCTCCCATACCCCAAAACAGTAATAATGTGTTCAGTTCGGCTTTCATCAGTTAACCATTGCGAGAGCTTCTTCGTTTGTTCTTGGCCCACAGGTTCCTCTTGATCTGTATACAGATCGAAAGACTTTGCATCGTATTTTGCTCTCCCTTTGTCATACTTATTGGAAGAAGAATTTCCAACATCTGTTTTAATGTTGTAGAGGTTCTTCATGTTGAGAAGATGCTGAAGACGGTCTTCCACAATCCTCAACTGGTCAGCAATGTTGTGCCATGCATCAATATTTCTTGATTTTCGAAAATTATGTTGCAGACGGCCGCAGAATCCATCGCGGGGTTTGCCAATGAAGTAGGCATACTCCTCGACGATGTCCTCAATGTTGTAAGACAAGTTCTGCACTTGATCCGACCAGACATCCAACATGCGATCAATGCCTTTTTGTGATTTTATTTGTGTCAGGAATGCTTGCATTACTTCAAACTCGCACGCGATTTTTCTCATCTTGCCCTCTGTTTCAATCAGAAGCTTAGCTTCTTGCCTGACCAGAGCTCCCAAACCATCGAGGGCATATTTGGAACGGAGTTAAAGTCAAGGTTAAAGGAAGGGATAAATTATAAAACGCTAATACGGTCAAGTAAATTCTATTTGATTACTCATCTGGCTAACAAATGGTTAAAATTTTTTATGGACAAAAATGCCCTCCGTTGAGTACTGTTGACACAGTACTGTTCATCTTCCTCGCCGGCCGAGCTCGGGCGCGGAGCTGGCCGGCCGAGCTCGCCGGGCGAGCTCGAGCGCGGAGCTCGCCGGGCGGCGTCTGCTGCATCGTCGGTGGGGAAGGATCTCTGCTACAGGCGGCGACGTCCGGAGAGGAGGGG